>WAAE01000948.1:0-34984 GCA_013400495.1 Nicator chloris
AGAAAAAATGCAGAGTAAATCTTTTGGATTGATCTATTCTGTACTCCAAGTTGTGATTTAAGTGTTAATATTATCATGGTCTGGAAGAAAAATAACATCACTGGGGCTTCAAAATGTTTATGTTTACACACTCAAAGAGAGTTGCAGTACATTCAATTCAGAAAAAAAACCACAAAGTGATCTTAACTCTATCACTTCTGACTGGAGTGCAAAACTCAAATCAATTACTCATAAACATTTGTGATAAGATTAATTTAATTTTTTTTTCTTAAACAAAGAGGATAAATTAAAAGAATCAGCTTATTCCTTCCTACTCTGTAGTGACAAGATTAAAAATTAAGTTTATACATATTTCATTTCTACATAATAAAGCCTTTTGCAAAAAGAAAAAAATACCACAGTTCATCTAATTAAATCAAAGAAAATTGCCTGCAGCGATGCTACAGTATTACAATTAGATGTCTGCCAAAATCAGCCGTTTGAATTCTTAAACACCACTCCAGTCTTAAATAAGAAACACAGTTTTCATCATTTCTGTGATATCACCAAATGAGGGTTTTTTTCATCACTATTACGTCAGCCTGGAATGCCTTGCCAGACTCCTTACATATTGACTTCTGCCTCACAGAAATGTTGTGCAAAATAAATGCAGAATACTTTTGCTTTTTTTGCAGTAAGGCTACACATGATTTTTGGTAATAATAACATGGAAATGTAATAACATAATTTAAAAAAAATTATGCATTAAAATTTCAAGTTTTGTGTAATTAGTGTAATTTACATAATGCTTAAATAGTCTTTGGAACTAGATATGAAAAGAATAAAAACCTCAAAACACAACCCCTGCATGTAGATGAAGATGATTATTTACAAAAACTGAGGCTATCCACATTTACTATTCTTGCACAGCCTGATTAGTAACTCTAATTTAGTATATATTTTGATACGTCCAGATCCCAAAGGCCCACATCAAATGCTCAGGTCACACCCAAGCTTCCTCTGTGACCTTGCACAAGTCCCAGTTTTTTCCCGTGTTTTTAAAATGGAAGAATAACACTTCCTACCTGACAGGGGTGTTGTCAGGTTAAAATCCACAGAAGAGTATCAGACACTGAGACACTGGATGTAATAAAGGACAGAGAAAGAGACAGGCTGAAAACAGTGAAGACTGGATAACTAAGTTGCTACGCTACAGTAAAGGCAATTCATTTAAGCATCGTTCAGAGAAAGCAGAGTTGAGTTGCAAGCTACTGCTGACTGACAGATGCAAAAATGTACTCCAAAAGCACTAAGCTAAGTTTCAGCAAAATTGTTAACCTCCCATTTAAAAAACACTCACATTTGCAAAGCTTTGTGGAGTATAGACAGTAAAATAATGAAGATAGCACATGGCTGACAGACTAAGTGTGCTTGCTCTAGGACCTTCCTGTGCAACCACATTTTACATGTAACTAAGAGAACTACAGCAATGTTCACCTTGTCGTCTTCTGTCTCCTTCGTGTTTTCCAGGTTCTTGTGCTCCATGAAGTGTGTCTGTAATCTCTGCTGAACTCTCCCAGGTCACATACAGGCCTACTCCCTCTATATTCTTCCGGCTGACTCAACTGAGCCTCAACCTTTGCATGCTGAAGTAAAATTGTATCCAGCCCTTGAGGGAAAGTTCCCATTGACCATCTGATGATACCACTTCCACTGATCTGTGTTAGAGGGAAATTCTCATACTGCAATTTCATGCTTGCCTGAACAAAAATTGGTATCAACACATATGTTTCTGAAGAATTTCTCTAGATATGAGACAGATGTTTGTACTGTGTGAACTTACCTTCCACCATCCTTCCTATGATCAAAGATGTTTGAGGTGAAAAAGTCAAAAAAAAGAAACAAAAAACCAAAACAAAAACCAAACCAACCAACCAAACAAACAACAAAAAAACCAAAAACCAACCAATCAACCAAAACAGTACAAAAATCTGTGGAGAAATGGATGATTTTTTTTTTTTCTGAGCTAGATGCCACTGGCAAGTGACCAGTACTCACGTGAGCATCTCCTCTTAGATGACTCAGTCAGACAGAATCCTCTGGCTTCCTTTTGTCCCCTGCTGTTACTGTCTCACATGAGATTAGGTGACCTAAAAATGCCTGGGGGAGCTATGCTCGAGTTTAAGAACAGATAGGATATGCAGGCAGAATGCACAGCGTTGGGCACATTATAACAGCAATTTTAAATGACACCTAGGTGCAGATACATGACCTAGCAGGTGACCAAAGCTGTTGTCTTGGGCTGGGCAATTAGAGACTAATAATAAACAATAATATTAAGGTTCCATTATTTAACTTCTATTTTTTATGTTTTTCGTTCATACTTTATGTTCACACATAATGCAACACATAAATTCTTTGACTGCACCAGTGAGAATGTTAGGGTTAATTAAAATTCATTATGAATAATTGGACAAATGTTGTCAAGTAGCCGAAGACCAATCCTGAGCCTTAGCATGGGATAGTAATTGCAGAAATTGTTGATAGCACAAGGAAGAATGGGAGTCCACAATAAAAGTGGACACCTGCATTTCAATTAATAATCAATAGGATACTTTCAGAAATCCATTACTCTTGACATTGTCATGAAAGCTCATTATCTAATTCACCGCCTAAAGCCACTCAATCTCTACTCGAGGTGTTTTCCCAGAGGGATTCATCCAGTAGGTTTGCTTAGAATACAGCCCACAGATCTGACTGACCAAAACATGACTGGAAAGCAATAAAGATTTCTATTAAAATCCCAAAGGACAAATGTTTGAAAGTCAGGTTAAATTCCTTTCTGCGATTCCTGTCTGAGAGTCAATTCCTGATTGCAGTATTTGTACATTTCTGTAGGGCCTCATGTTTCCTCATTCCTGTGGCAATGAACCTTTACAGTGCAAGTTTTCAGTATACCAATATCCAGGTAGGTCAGCTGAACATGCTCAAGTTTGATGAAAGGTCCATATCCCATTTGATATGCTGTTTCACCACACTTCCCCTTCATCACCACCCATGACTGAAAATTTTAGCAGACATTTCCAGCAAATGAGCAAAACCTGGTGAAATAAATCATCAATATTTGTTTATCTTGTTCCCTTTTTTTTCCAGCCCCCAGATATTTGAAAATCCAATACTAAGAGAAAAGATGAATAGCAAATTCCACTCAAGAAACACAGCAAAAATATATATACAATACACTTGTAGAGAATTGTGCTTTTTCATCTACCTATTTTCTATGTTGCTCCTACTTTGAGAGAAGTTAACATAGAGTACTATTATTCATATCTTCATTATCATTTATGTAAAAAATGTGAAAGCAAGATTTTAGTGTTAGAACAAATATTTTGTAGCTGGCATCTTACTATTACATTTTGCTTGTGGGAAAGTTTGAGAGATTGCAGATTTTGAACCATATTCTATTTACAAAATTTTGTACTAATTACTGAAACAGTAGTTTTTTGAGAACTTAGAGTAGCTTATAGGAGTTTCTAAAAATGAAAATTGTCTGTGAGTTAGTTGCTGGCAATCGTCGTGGCTGTCTATTCAGGACCAGAGAACTTTTTTTGCACATGACATATTTAGAACACGCAATGTCATTATGTCACTGAATTCTTCTATTACCTGGAGTGTGGACAAAGCTAGTCCAGGAATGGGTATCAAAAGAAAAGATCTGCTGTCAGAACATTTGTCACAGGTACAGAAACATCTCTCTTCTTTTTGGGCTTCAAATGCTTGGTTTTTGAATAAAAACTCAGATATACATTAGTAGCCTGTTAGGTCAGTAACAAAAAGTTTCTAAACGAAATGATGACACAATACAAAAAAAACATTTCCAGTCTTTATAAGTGAGCTGCATTTCCTTTACCACCTGGATTACTCTTAAAAGGGTGCCTATTCATGCTGGAGTTACCTATGCTCATAGAAGAGCGCTTTATGGAGCGAGCAAGTCTTTTCTGATCAATCTTTGTCTTTCACAGAGTTGCCAATCAAACTGTCAAAAATCTGTTGTATGCATTTCTTCAAGGAAAAGTGTATTTCTCTGCCCTTCCTAGCTTTGTGCGCATAGCTGGAGAACCTTACCATCCATTGTGGTGTACAGGTGCCAGTGGAAAGTCTCCCTTTACCATTCTGGCAGAAGGTTGTGTGATGGTCTTGGCTGGGGTGGAGATAATCTCAGCAGTTGCCAGCTTAGGTTAAACTGTGACAGGTTGTTCAAGAGCAGTACCAGACACAAACAAGACACATGCTGCAACTTATAAAAGCAGAGCATTTGGGGGTAAGTATAATACTTGGAGAGACTGAACAATAACAAAAGTAAAAGTGAACCATGTTGTTATGTAATAAAGCTTAGCCCTTTTCATGAGTTAAGGATTACTACTTGCACATTAAAAATAGAGAAGACCACAGAGACCACTAAAGCTGGGATTAGAATGAGTAAAGCCCTGAATCCCAGATCTTGCCTTCAACCACTAAACCACATCTTCTATAGTTAGACCTTTTTTTGAGTCATGGAGCTGCTTATTACTCAACATTCTGCAAGTATTTAAGCACCCTGCTGAATCAAGACCACCTCCTGGAGACTAGAGCCTGCAGTTCTTTCTCAGGCATTTAGCCTCTGAAATCTCACAACTGGAAACTGTAGCAAAGCACACCCTTTTTCTGCCCTGGAAAAATAAAGTCATTCATTCCTCCAGAGTTCATGGCTTCGTTTTGCCGTGCATCACTCCAGGCTGAAACCCTACTAACTCCACTGCACTCATAATGATTGCACCAAAGTAACAGAATTGGGCCCAAAGTCTCCAGTCAAATGGCTCTGCAGCCTTGATGCGAATATCATGCTTTCTCATCACAATCAGTTGTGTTTGTTATTGTTGTCACCACCCTGCTGCTAACAGAGATTTGTATTGGTACATTTTAGGGGTGCAGAATCTCACTGAGAACCTGGCCATGCAGTTCTTTTTCATTTTACTGTATTTGATTTGCAAGAAATAATATATTACTTGCCTTAAATAATTATCCACAAGCTGGAACCTGGTCTTGAGACTTTGATATATGAGTTTCTGGTCATGCTTAGCTGGCTGTAATTTTTCATCTGGAGGGTACCTTCACTATGAGAGCTTGATGAACAGGTTATTTTATGTTAGATCTCCAATGAATACCATGACTGGCTTTAAAGCAAAAAATGAAGAAAATGTATTGGCTCATGTAGACTCTGTTTTTCACACCTCCATTTACTCAAGAGCCATTTGAAGTTCTCTTTGTGTCTTCTCAGGCAAGTGCATGCATTGGGGCAAGAAGAGTGATATTTGGTAACCACACGTGTGATGACTTTCATGAGACCCAGTCACCCACATGTTCACCTGCATCAGTTTTCTAGCCTTCTGATCTCTTGAATGCTGTGCACAGTATGCATCACACTCAGAAGGCCAGAGCAGTCGAAAGGACAGTTTTGAACTCTTCTGTCTCTTGCTGGTGCAATCATAAACAAGTTTAAATCCCATGTTTTCCTAGGCCATCTTAGTGAGAGAAAGATTTATTATGAATGGCTGACAAGACAGTATTTTGCCATACAATCATTTAACTTGTTCAACATATTATCCCAGTATTCAGGGCCAAAAGGTGGTTGTCAGGTAGCTCATTCTTGCATTCTAGATAGAATTACAGTAAAGTCTGTAAGAGAAAAGGTCATTGAAAACTTTTATACATTAAAGATCTTCCAGTTAATTACCTTCTTAGTTGCCATCTATGATGCTGTTCTGCCACCTTCCCATTAACCCATTGCAGCTGAAGTTTACCAGTAAGCTCAAAATATATACTTGTGAGGACTTGTGTAAAAGACCATAAAATGTTTGATGAAGAGGTGAAAAGCTTGGAAAAGGATCAACATATATGAAGAGCAATCAGTCTAGTATATTCTTTTTTTTCCTAGATTTGAGGAAGTTTTTCTTTGCTCAGCATCTTAGGTTGAAGTTGTTGAGGGAAAGGTAAGCAGCAGACTGCTGAGATGAGCAAGATGGATGAAAGGGATATACTTGCTCCAGGTCAAGTGCAGATACACAGTTCTGTGATGTGTGGACCCTTGTCCACAGGCCCCTCATTTAGCCTCCCATTCCCTAAATCTGGTCTGGCTCTCAGTTGCTTTTGATGAAACAACCATCCTGATTCACACTATACTTTGCCATAAAAACTCTTCAGAGAAGGAAATGAGAGGAAAACACCTAAGAAAAAAAAATGAGAGGGAAATGCTTCCATCAAGTCTGCCTCCTTGGCTACAGCATCCCTGCCTGAAGGTGACTGACTGTATGTTACTATGGCATTGCTCTTAAGTCAGGAAGCTCCTAGGCCCTGCCCCTGTCCTGAGGCAGTATCAGGGTTGTTTTGCACTCACCACTGTCCATCTGGGGAAAATAGAGTCAGTGATAAACACGATAAAAGTCTAAAAGTCTGGATGAGCTATTGCCCCGTTCTCTGCTGAGCTCTGAGTTCACAGAAGAGCTGCCATTAAATTTGGTGCTTCTAAAGTCTTGTGCAGCCTTGGGCCTGATAAGTTCTCTCAAGTATCAAAGAAGAAAATGAGACCCAGGAAGAGGACATTTAAAATTGTCATCTGCCTCACAAAATAAAATGAGGCAGAAGCTGAACTCTTGTCACATTCTAAACAGGGTGTCATCCTTTTCTAAACACACAATAAATACATGGCACCAACCCCACCCACACAGACAGACACACACTTGATCTGTGAGCAGTTTTTAAAATTTGGGTGGTAGAAACGTTTGTCACACCCACAAGCTATATCTGAAAGAGGGGAATGGGAGAAAAGCCATCCATTTTGGCTTCATGCAAAATTATCAGTTTCTTGGCTTTGTGCCAGCTCAGTCAGCTTATAGTAATAACTGACTCTGGGCCAAGGTGTTTTGAGAGAGAGAGTGAGAGAGAGAGAACACTGCATTCTCTTTCCTCAAAAATATTTGTTAATAATCTCTATATTACTTATAAGCTGTGCAGCTTAATTAAATAAAAATGTCTATTTTAACTTTCCTGCTAACTGAAAACTGGAGGAGAGATTAAATTATTGGGAGCCTGGAATCAGTCTGGACTTCAAACACAAGATATCACAGGAACTGTTTGTACCTGGCTTTGTGGTCAAGGGCCCTGCTACCCCGAGACCCGAACACAAACACTCACTGATTGTGAATGGCATGAAAACAAGAAAAAAGATGATAATCTACAATGAAAGCCTACTGTTATATTGAAGCATGTCTTGAACCTTGACCTGTTATTTCTGAAGATATACCACAATGTCTCTACACTCCGAGAGGACTGACTTTATCTGAAAGACAGAACTGTGTTGATGCCTGATGTGATACCTTCCTAATTTTAGAATGAATCCAGTCAAACTACATTTTAAATGGCAAGGACTGAAAGAGAAGCAAAAACTCCTCTGATTCAAAGGTCTCACTTACCTAAATTCCATTTCTTTTGGTATTTTTGTTGATTTTATTATTATTATTATTATTAAAACTCCTAGAGATGACCCTCTCTTATTGTATAAAACACATCTCATTCTTCTGAGGTGCAACCACAAATAACAACAGTAAGCACAAAAAACCAGAAGGCATATTTCATGCCTTTTGAATGAACATAAGACACAGCAAAAAGGAAAAGAACATAAAATCAAGAGGATTCCCTTAAGTTAAGGAAGAACTCCCAATGTTAATACAATGGTAAATAAGCTTGATCAATATTTTTATTAATGTCTTACAAATTGTTCTTTTTTCAGCTTAGCTAATTTCTTGTCTTTCTCCTGCAGTGCAAACAATGATCCTAAAAATTGTTTACGTACAAAAGTTCCTCTCTTGAGTTTTTATAGTTATCCATGCTTACAGTCTACATTAGGTAAAATAAAGCTATTACTGCCATGTGCTGACCTGCAGTAAACATATGAAGTGTGTAAGACATACATCAAGAAGTGATCGAAGTTCCGTTCATACTGGATGTGTACGTAAATCCCTGGATGTTGAACCTTATCAACACTGACCTTCCTTAACCTTTTGTGCAGCCAAAAGCTGCCCAACTGGGCTGCATATCCTTCAAGAACAACTTTTATTTTCAAATTTTCAGAACTTCTTATTTTCTTTCCTTTTTTTTTTTACAGTATTTTTAGTCCTTCTGCCTTGGAGGCTGTCACTAAGGGGATGATGATATCACAGGAGGCATTCAGCACTTCACAAGATTAGGTCTCTGGTCCTTGCCAAAAATTATAAGGAGATGAAGGCTCAGAAAAAGAAAATAAAACTTCCTTCTTTGAAACTGGTCAGATACAAAGCAAGCTGAGGTATAGGTGCCATAAACCTTATTTTATTGCCATTTCATTCTTTTTATTTATCACTTAAATATTCTGGATCCTATCAGATCCTACAAGATTACTAGAATGGAGACTATTTCCTTTTCTATTTGTACAGTGCCTTGCAGACTCAAATTCTGATACCTGCTTAGCTTGTACAAACCAGTGCAGTATAATAAAAATTACCAGCAATAAAAATAACTTAGAAGCATGAATTGTTTTCTCTTTCAGAAAAGTTCATGTTCCATTATTGGTCAACTTCATACAAGGCTCTTATTTTAACTGGACAAAATTATTTCCTTTGCAGTGTATAAACAAGAATTGAACAAGAGTGTTTGTATTCCTCATATGTAAGAACCAAGAATCATGATAATAATCTTTTAAGATATGACTTGACAAATTTCATTCTGTGTAGTTTCTCTAGAAATCTCATTATTTTCATCTTTTCTGTCAAAATTTCAGCTGAAAGTTAGCCTGAACTAAAAACTTTCATGCCCAGATGAAACTGGATGTTTTGCTCTGGTGGAAAACCCTCTGGTGGAAACCTTTCTGGTTTAAAGGCTGCAGAAGGGATTTAATCTACTTTGTGCAAAAGTTGGAGGGTTTATAGGTTCGAATACAAGAACACTTCAGAGACTGGACTGCTGCTTTATAATGCAGTTGATTAGGAGTGTCAGACAGCAGATTTCTTGTATTCTGAGGTAAAGGTGCAGCCAGGGTGGAAAGGCAGAGCCTGTGTGTCAGGCCCTACAAGGCACGAAGTGCAAAGGGTGCCCTGCAGCACTGTGCTGGCTTGGCAAAAGGCTTGTGCAAGGAGGTTCAGAAAACCTCAGGTACTCCTTGGGATGCTGCTGGGGGACGGTGGCCTTGTCCAGGTCTCCTGGCACAGCTCCCACTGTGGCAAAAGTTAAGAGAACCAGTTCTGAGAGGGAAGTGAGTGCACAGGGCTCTCCATGCAGAAACCGAGATTCCAGTAGTGGCTTGTGCTCATTATATAGTGCGAGATCACAAATAGAAGTTTTCACACTTGCCCATCTGCCACCAACTGACTCTAAAGAGCTGGTGAATCATACACTTAAAAGAGGGCGAATTTTTCCCTGCTGCCATTGGAATGTGTTTTGAAATTAAATATGCACAGTACAAAAGCTGAATAACAAGGTTGGGCTGATCACACCAGACACTGTGTATAATGCTACAGACATTAGGGTCAGGGGTCTAGGCCGAGACCATGGCCCTTAGTCACGGCATCAATGAAAGCTGATTCTTCCTTCCCCTTGGTGTCCCTTTCCATGTCTGAAGAGACTATTGAAAGAAAGATTTCTTTGAGAGGACCCAGGGAAAGAAAAAGGGGGGAGGGGGGAGAGAAGTTTAACTAACATAAATATGGTGAAAAAATATTATTTTTGTGCTTGCATATGGTACTTTTTTAATCTATCTATCTGCATACATTTTCCATTTGCTATTTGTAATTATGGTTTTGGCTTTACAATATATTCATCAGTGACACTGTGATCCTTTTGTTCTGCTGCATATTAAAATGGTTCAGAAGATAGATTCAAAAGGTCTTAGGTTCCCAAGAAGGAACATAATAGGGGTAATGCATGGCAAGAACAGTTTCTACTTTCTGCAAAACAGGAATAAATAAGGGAGCTATTGCATTACACTTTGTGTACAGTACTGTACTCTTTGTTGAAGTGTTAGACAGATTCTTATCCATTGCAAATCCTAGTTCTTATCCTGATTTACGTCTTGAAATATTTTTGAATTTTCCCGTGCTTACAATGGAAACCAGACAGGATTTATAGGAGCATTATAAGCACATTATTTTGTGAAGAGCAATGTTAATATGATCATTTTCATCATTCAAGAAAAAAAGAGAAAAAGGACCAAAGAATGTTTTTGTTTTTCATTCCCACTTTAGAAGCAAGTTTTCTCTGGGTGTGACTAATCTACGTGAAGTATAACTGTATCCATTACCCATTGTAGGTTTGTGCAATACGTGACAGCTGTTTGACCCCATCACTAAAGTCCCCCTTGCCATGGAAAAGAGACAGGAGCATGCAAAGATAAAACACCCTTTATTCAGACAACTAGACAGAAACAGCCTCCTTGGCTCTCTGGCTGCCACAGAGGCTGTGTATCTTATGCATCTGTATGCCATCACAAAAACCTTTCCAGCACGTGACCTGCATAGCCCAGCTGTGGATCCAGTGGAGCACGCTAAGGATGTCAGACCTCAGCTGCCTCAGGACTCGGCTTTGCCTCAGACATGCTACCTGCCTCCCTGGAAACATGACTCCAGCATCCAGGCTTCAGGTCAGATTCAACCCCATGGCAAATGAGAAGGCAGCTATGAACACAGCTGAATGAATACTTTTGACTGCTTGTGGTTCAGCAACATCACCATGAGTCACAAAACACTTATCCATGGCTACAACTTCCTTGAATGCTTTGCTATTATCAACCTATGTAGGACATTTCTTTGATTTGTCCTATGACTTCTTCAGGAGAATTTCACATTAGAAATAATTTCCCATACTGCTACACTGATAGATTTTAATTTGAGTAGATATATGTTCAAGTGTTGAGCAATCTTTGCTGTAAACCATAGTTGAAAAACATATAGATGAGAACAAGAGGAACAATAAAGACCTTCTAACACCTATAAAGGGTGTTCCTCTCAAATGAGGCATTTCATAACTTTCCTAGGTGGAAATAATGATCATGTACTGCCCTAAGTACAAGAGATGAAACCTTTTGTTTCCTCTGATCATCTATTGCTATGTCAATCTTCCCCTTTATGGAGAGAAAGACGGTCCACAATCATTTGAGATGAGCATTTTAGAGTCCCCAGAAGACCTTTAAAGAGAAGTCAGAGAATTAAAAAAACTGGCAAAATTCATGCCTATTGAACACTTTAACTGTCGAGGCATGTATAATAACAATCACTACAGCAAAGGGGAATTTATATGATTCAGTTGAACAGAGAAAGAGAAGGAAGTGGTTCTCTCACTGTCAATGTCAAAGACTGCCGAGTAATGAAAGGGGAAAGAAACTCAGAAATGCAACAATGCAACATGCAGAACATACAGCAGCAATAAAAAAGTTGCCCATGTTGGGCCCTCTTGCAAATTGAATCTGGTCATCCTAGTGTGTATGGGATTTGGAAATATTAAGCACTAGAAAAATGTAAAATATTCATAGAATCATGAATGCTGCCTAGAGAAACTGTTGTGAAGGTTTTCTCATTACTGATACTTGGAGAGGTTAGTGATAGAAATGACTGTGAGATGAGTAATAGGTAAAAATATCCACTCAGACTGATTCAAACCAATATGAATTATGCCTGAGTCAATAATGAGTGTAGGACAGACATACTGGACTTGATTTTCCTCTGCTTTACAACATTGAAAATTAAAATTAAGGGACTACATACCACTATTAATTGTGGGAACACCTACTTCAAGTTTGTAAGATCTGTACTGAAGGAGAAGCTCTGTTTTGTAGTTGAGTTCAATAAATTGGGTTGAAATCCAAAAATTTGTCTCAAGCCAATTTCTGTGCTCTGCCACAATATTTTTAATTTATATTTAAAAGTTGTTGAGATCAAAAGCACTCAAAATAGGGACTTTCCTTGCTTAAAATCTGCTAAGAATACCCAAAAAATCTGTACCAGGAGGTACAAATGTGTAATATGAATGTTATAGTGAGAATGAATCCAAGGTCTTGAGGAAGACAGCAGAATGAGCATGAGTGCTTAATAACTGTATCACCTGGAAACATATATATATATGACTTTGGCTTCTTATCATCTTTTGGAATTATCAACCTTGTATTTACTTTTGCCCTTGTTATTTCACTGCAAATAAAGAGAACTTTGTTTCCCTGTAATCTCTGACACTACATGGTACTGTGACAGAAAGGATCATAAAGGGATAAGCTAGAATGGTACATTACCAGCCACTGCTGGCACAGGTTAAAAAGAAGGAAGATTGAAACTTTTTTTTTGTTTGTATTAAAAAAAAAAAAAATCCTCCAGAATGTACATTATGGCTTTTAAAGACATTTTTAAAGGTTTAAAGGTATTTTTGTTTGTTTGTTTTTTATTTTATTTTCCTCATTTATTTGAATATATGAATATTTGTTTGTTTGTTTTTATTTTATTTTCCTCATTTATTTGAATATATGCTGTTTATTACAGAAAAGCAATTCCTTCTCATGCACCTTTAAAGTATTTCCCCCCCTGTATATTATCTCGCTAAGTTTTGTAAAATAATTATAAATTTTAAAGTGCATGGATTGTCTGAGTTTTTAGGTTGAAAAATAATTAAACCTTGATGTGTTTTTTGATGAACTCCCATGCTGACCACCCAAACCCCTCACTTGTTATAAAATTTTAAACAAATATCTTCCTGTCCATTCTAGTGATCAGTCCCAGAGAGAAACTCAGCAACACTCTCAAATTCTGTGCAGGAAAAGAGGGACAAGTTGGGCTGAAGGATGCTGTTCTCTGCTTGGGTCACCATCCTATTCCTTCCTAAGCTTCAGTCTTCCTGTGTCACCTTGGACCTTATCCCACTTCTTGTCACTCTGTAAAACAGAGGTAGAAATACTTGAAATTGCACAGAGAGAGATAAACATCAAAGTCTGGGAGGTGCTCAGAGACTACAGAGATAGAGACAAGATAAGCACTGTACATAGAAAAAACTCTATTATGTGACTGAAAATGCCAAACAACAGGGCTTTAATCTTTAGGCTTACAGTTTAAATGAAGCCTTGTCACATCCCATTGTGCAGCTTCCACGCATGTTTATTTCAATAGCCCTGTTGCAGTGACCATCTGGAATCATTTGGTTGTACAATACTTCTCTGGGCACTAATTAGCTCTATAAATCCTCAGAACAAGGGCCCAAGCCTTACCAAAATCTGATCAACATAAGACCTGAAGGGCCAGGTCAGCTTAGCTGACACCAAACTCAGCCAGGAGCTGATTTGGTATCAAATTACCATGGCTTAAGAAGTTACTGGGCATTCACTAGGCTCTGGGGCTTCTGTTCATATATGCACTTTACTCATGGAAAATGCAAGGTG
Source organism: Nicator chloris (assembly GCA_013400495.1). Lineage (NCBI taxonomy): Eukaryota > Metazoa > Chordata > Aves > Passeriformes > Pycnonotidae > Nicator > Nicator chloris. The sequence continues at coordinate 13,460 of WAAE01000948.1, forward strand.
ATGTGACCTATTTTAGCTGACTTTCAGTGCATGCTGAGGGCATGCATGCATTGTTGAATCTTAAGCATTTCACGTGAAAAGACCCCAATAATTAAACAGGTGTAATTTTGTATGTACAAAAGCTTTTTAATTCCACCCCAACACAACTGCTAAGCAAGAGTTAGTCAGCATTTCTCACTCTTTTTCTGCTGCTGGAAAATAGGCTCGTATGTTCATTCTTGTCTCCTCTGACTCACTCTCATCTCCAGAAGCTCAGAATGATAGGGAAGGATCAGTTTCTTTAGTCCATTAGGTCACTGGTCCCTCATGTTAAGCTGAGATCATGTTAACCTGGAATCAAGACTCTAGTTTCCTCAAAGCCTTTTTGTAGGTTCCAGGACCTCTGTTTCAGGACAGAAATGGGTGCTGTGAAGAGCCTCTCAGATGTGAAGACCATGGTGCCATGTGAAAGTCACACTAGAAAGAAGGGATAATAAAAGGTGAATGTTTGCTGCAGTAGCATTCTTTTCTTCAGACACAGACCTTTTTTAATGAGGAATTCAGAGGGGTTTCATGAAATCAAATGGCAATAAGCCCCAATAATTAGTTCACATATAGACAGTGAAATGCATCTATGGTATAGTAAAATAGCCAATGTAAGTAAACATCATTTGAGCTAAAATGGCTGATCAAAGTTGCATTCTCTTGAATTGAAAAAAAAAGAAAAAAGAAAGCAGTGTGACTTTAAAATGCCAAAGACATCCGCACATCGCTGCTCCGATGAAACACTTTAGAACAAATCTGATTGGAGGCTGGTCAGTTTGTGCCTGATGCCTAATCGAGAGCTTATATTTACCACAGTCCCTAGGGCACTGCTTTATCTTCAAAGCTTGAGCCAAGAAAATTCGCTTGTTCAAGTTGTCTGCAGGCTGTTTTTCTTTCTTTCTGCCTTTCTTATTTTTTTTCTTTTCCCTCCCCTCTCTCTCTCACTCTCCAGATCTCCATCCTGGCTCACTTAACAAACCCATTAATCCCTAGTCAAGTAAATACATGTAAAACTTCAATGAAAAAAGCAAATGTGGACGAGAAGAAAAACTATACAGATCAACACCAGCACTACCATTTTCCTTCTCATTTTATCTCTGTATTTAGCAAAATTTTATACATGCATGTATTTTCCAACAATGTGGCAAGATGTAGCTTTGATACATCAACTTTTGGGCCAATACCTATCTCATATCAGTGGCCCCTACTTTGTTCAAGAGATGGCATCAAATGATAAGGCTGTTTCAGGAGCAAATTTTCAAGATTCCAGTGGTGTGTTGTTAACATAAATTGTGTTGTGAGTCAATAGGTTTTGGGCACTTAATTCCCATTTGAGTTTTTGAAAGATTTTTTTCTTAACTGGCTATCATTCTTTCAGTAATGTATTAGGGAAGGAAACAGATAACAGAAATATTGTTTAAAAAAGTACCTCTGCAACTTCAGCTATAAATTAACCAATTAAATATGTAAGATCTATGGTTAGATACCTACAGACTCGATTGAATAAACAGTCAAATAGGGTCAATTAAATCTACACAACAGTAGTACTCATAACAGCATGTGAGACTGAAGATATCCATCAGTATATTCTATTACTTGAATGTGCTAATGTTTTGAAAATTTTACTCCCTGTATGTTTATGGCTATTTATCCCTTCCCTTCCTCCCACCCACCCATCAATTATTTAATTCCTCTGGAATGTGGCTTAGCCTGGAATACTGAATCTCTTCATTTCAGGGCATGCACAGTGTTTACCTGTAGCTTGTGTGCTACTGTATCTTAATGGGATCTTGAAGGAGGGTTCAAGGTTATTTAGTTTCCATGTTTAATTCATTCTTGAAGAGCTTTAAATAGAGACTGACAGCATGCTAATATTTGATAATCATCACCATCAGCCAAGGGGAGATTCAATGATCACCTAATACTTCTGTTGGTTTTAGAAATGGATCCTGTGACTGAAAAGTCAAAGTCATTAATCAGCCCCTAGAATGATCCACATAAGACAAACTACATTCTCTCAGCACATAAAGCATGTTGTCTCCTGTTCATGCATGTTATCTTTCAATTTACATTTTATGCAGATTTGCCTAGCTCTATGATCTCCAATCAATTTTCTGGCTTACAAGGATATTTTAAACACTTCCAGCCCCTTTTCAGGTTTCACCATTTTTGTCTGCACTAGAAAATGCTGCTGGCTGAAGATGCAGCGAGGAGTTGGCGTGTTCTGAACAAGGGGGAGATCCCTGTCTATGTGATACAAACCATTTGCTAGGAGAAATTCTGTTCAGGAATGGCTGTTAATGAACATCAACTTACTAGGACAACAATTTATATAATTTTGTATTGTTCCTATTACTTTTTGTACTGTTTACGTTGATTAAGAGTGTATGTAAACAACAAATAATGGAACTATTATTTGTTCTATTATACTATCAGTCTTAGTTGTGCCTACAATTTTTTTGTACTTGAACTGCATAATTTCAGACCCAAATCCCAGTTTCTGTCCTGAGGTGATAGTAAGTGAATACAGCACTAGATATCCAGGCAGTTCAACAAAGTAGAGAGGAATATATTTCAGTACATACCTGTTGTGGACAGCATTATTAGTACCATTGAACAAAGGGACACAAGTGATCATGAATAGATATTTTTGCAGGTTTCCATTAACCTGGGGTCTGGAATTATGCCATCATCCTATATCTGATCAATTACCTTCTCAGAGCTATTTCCTTTCTATCACTTCAGCCAACAGCCTGTGTTTCTGGTACTTAAGGTCTTGAGATAACTCTGAAGTGACAAATTGTGATGTACGTACACAGAGTTCAGTACTTGTCTCTTGGAGTTTAAGTCACTGGGAAATGCCATGGCCCTCAGAAATCAGACTCTCTTTTTTTGGTTTTGGTATTAGAGAAAAGAGGCATCTGGCTTCAGTATGAGACTTTAACATTTGGTTTGGAAGTATTTTCTGTCTTGCACAAGCCCAGAGAAAACAAGTCTCTTGACATGCACCTTGTGCTTTAATCACAAGAACATCCTTAATTAGAGGCAAATTCTAACACTGAGTGAAACAGATCACTTGTGGAATAAGGTAGTCTTCAGTGAAAGTGGCAGTGGCAACATTTTGTCCTTGATAAATGAAAGACAGTGCTGAGTATCTCCTTTGGAATTTGATGAGAACGCACAGTAACTCCCTTGTCTAAATGTCTCAAGCTTTCCTGCCTTTTCTTATGAACATAAAAGATTTCTAAATATGTTCTATTATTATTATTTATTAAAAATCCATAGGAAACTATTAATTTTCTTTTTATTCTTATTTGAATCAAAAAAATATTCACATTTCAGTTATTAATTGGTTGAGATTGCAAAACTGCAGAGTTACTGAAGGAGTGGAATTGAAAATCTTACCTGCCATTCATTCAATCACATGGCTCACTCATTATTATTGCAGCTCTTCCAAGAGTTCCTTTTCTTATGTATAGGTTTGAATTGTGCTGCCTTCTGTGTTACAACACCACGTCTGTCTAAAAGAGATGACTGCTGTTCACTTCTCAGCTTTAATGCATTTTGTGTTGTTTCCCAATATCCTCTTACCTTATTTCTATCATTGGAACAAACTTGTGGCAATATGCCTGATTCTTTTGTCAGTATACTGGATTTACTAGCTTATTGTGCATCCCAAATATTGCCAGGATGTTATATAGTTTCTACAAGGTGAAGTGGAATGTCATTTATTTTCTATGGTTTTAATGATAGCATACTAGTTCAGAGTGAAAATAGCATAAATATTTTTTAAGAAAAGTAAATATGCCCATTTATCATTGATAAATTTCAAAATTCAACATGCTTCAACTTGGTCAAATCTATGGTTAACATTATGCATTATTTCTGCTGAAGCACTCACTTCAGATATCCCAGAAGCTCATATCTCTCCAGCTGCAAGCAGAAAATTTATCCAGTGTATGGATTGTATGTCACCAATGAACATTCTGGTCACTTGTAAAATCTGGTGCTCTAACCTAACAGTTGCATAAGCTCTGTAAGGCCTTCTGGCTATGAGGGATTTTCTTACAAGCAGTAGAAGTTCTCAAGACCACACAAAAAAGTAGATCAGAGTAGGTACTGCAGTGATCCTTCCTGCACTGGGAAGAAATGCTTCCTCTGGAGTGGAAAGAAGGCATAAGGGGCCAAAACTGTGATAAAGACATGAAGTTATAACAGGAATAAATTTAGCTCCATGAGTTTAGATGAGCAGCCTGGACAAAATGGTACGTGACAGCTCTTCAGAGACAGGTTTTCCTCTGAGTCTGTACTGCCACTTTTGCACTACATGTTTTTCTTAGCCCTAATCATATGCAGTGCAAGAAAAGAAAAGAAACTCAGCTGCTTCTAAGTGCTGAAAAAGACACTAGCTTTAGAGTTTCAGATGAATGGGTAAATGGGTAGATGGACAGACAGTAGAACGCCACCAAATAAACTCCTCACAATATGGACCTGCCAATTTTCTGGTTATTTTTCTCAAAGGGTTAAAGAGAAGCATATGGTTTTAATAAATGGAAAAAGTCAGGCTCCATATAATGGTGTTCTGATATTGACCACATCTCTTATACAGAACAGGTGAGTTTCTCCACCTTATCAAAAAGAAAGGCAGTAAAGTTTCTCTTTTTTCCATTCTGCCAAGACTCCAAAATAAAGTGATTGTCTTAGTTAACCAATAGATTGTGCTATTATCATTCTGAAAATATTTGATGAAGGGTTAGGCAAATCATGTACACTGAAGAAAATAAAAAGTATTTTCAAATATAGAAACGTTGTTTAAACCAATTATCATTGAATGAACTAATTGGTTTACTCTATTCGAATTCTGTATTGACACTAAAATAAAATTTTAAAATCTTCTAAAATTGTATTTTAAAATAATTTTGTAATCACTCAACTAAGTGATTAACAGATTGGAACCATAGTTACTAAATATAAGAAATTGTAACAATGAGTATATCAGAGGTTTCCTTTGTGCAATCAACTTTCCACTAACACTTTTACAAGGTATTTCAATTTTAAGCAGCACAAGTTCTACCTTTGAATATTCTTTCAATAATCAAAAGCTAGTAGTGTGGTAAAATTATTCAGATTTTCCTAATGTGCCTTTTGGGTTTTCGTCTGCAAGTGTTTGCATGTACAGTTCACTGCAGAAGTTTAGATAATTCTCCTGTAAATATTGGAAACTGGTTCAAATGAAGGAGTAGAGAAACAACTACTTTGATTTACCCTTGCAATATATTTTTGTCACAACAATATTGCTATATTTTTAATATATGCAAATTGCATGAACATGGACCACATACCTGAATCCTTTGAAAAACTCCTTCTTAATCTGCTAGACAACCTTGGTCATGTATTTGGATAAAGCAGCAAAATTACTGGATGAAGAGAAAGTGGCATATATATTTGAATTTTAGAAAATATTTGATAGAGTGTCTGACAAAGCCTTACTTGAAAACTTAATTGAAGTTGTCTTAGAGAAGAATAGTTTTTGTGGATTGAAAACAAGCATTAAATAAATAGGTAAACAATACTGCAATGATAGGGAAATGACAAACCACAGCATAATGACTGAGGAGAGGTGCCTACCAGGGCACCAGAGGGAACAGTTATTGGTCCACTATAACATCTTCATTAACAAACTCAAATACAGAGCAAGCAACATACTGACAAAGTTAGTGGATGATGCCAAATATGCAGGAGATGTAAAGGAGATGAATCAAGACTTAGATTTAATTATAACAGCATGAATAAAGAGTAGTTAAAAGAAATTTCCAGTCATTTCAATGTACAGCACAACAGATGGATACAAGAAATACAGCAGAGAAATAATCTGAGGAATATAGAGTCTTCTGAGGAATGATCCAGGAGGAAGATCTAGAAGTAGTAGCTGACAATTAAAACTTAATATGAGCTCTACATATAACATAGAAGCAAACAAGGACCATGTCAAATGTGGACCAAAGGCACAGAAAAATAATTTCATAGAATACCATATAATGAAGTTATAGTCTTTTCTTACATAACTGTGGTCTTCCACAGTAATGAAATCATTGGTTTTAGTCCTGGAAAATTGATAAGAAATTATATCATCTGGAACAACAAATAAAAAGTGATCAGAAGGGAGCTACATAGGAAAATAATGGGAAAAACTAAAGCATGGTAGATATTTAAGAATATGCATACGGAAATCACAATCCTTCACAAATTTGATAACTTAAAATACTTTTTAAAAAGAAAATAAAACTGAATCAACAGCTTAAGGCTGTGTAGTGTCCTTTCAGGACAGACTGAAGGAAGGATGCCAGCTGAAGAAAGGACAACATTCCTTAATTACATTTAGTGTGATATGCAGAATTTTTCTCGTAGAGGAATGATGGAGCAAACATGCACGGGTGGTTTTGACACTCAAATTCTCCTTTGAGGTGGCACATGTCCCCACACCTGATGCATCTGGCCTAAACAACCAGCAGGGTTGAAACCTCCACATATGGTAAGCTAAATTGATTTAGAACGTATGCATGCCAGGGGCCTGTCTTCTCTAAGGATTTTGCTCAGTCATAGAAAAACTGGGATGGAAAAAACAGAAAGGAAGGTCAATAGCATCTGGAAATTAGCTATCCTATAGAGAGGTCATGCAACTCAAATGCCCCGACTTGGGTTTGGAAATATGATTTATGTTTCCCTGTGCCAGCTTTGATGAATTTGGTGCCACATTACATTGTAAAGGGTGTCTGGGAAATTCTCTGACTATCATGTGAGGTGTCAACATGTATGTAGAGGTGTTATGTAAAGTCTAGTACAGCTATGGTAATCAGACGTATCAAGTGACAAGCTGCTCACAAAGTCTTGGAACCCGGGAGCTTTGCACATGGGGATGCACCTGGATTAAGAAGCAGGCAGTCTCTGCACAAGGTCAGAGGAGAATTGGGCTTCTCAAGCAGGTGCTGCCCCAACCTACAAGCTGCTCAGGGACCATGGGCCAGGGCTTCTTGCAGAATCAGCTGTGGCCCATTGCCTGAGGCAATGAGCTGTGGGCAGTTCGACCAAACTGGCGTGGCAAGTGTTTTGAGTGGCATGGTGCACCAGAAAGTCAAAATGACTCTTCACATGAGGACAACCTGGAAGACATAAAAAGCAAAAGTAGGATGCAGTGCCACTTGTCTGACAACAGCTTTTCTTGGGAGGGAATTGTACATTTCTTTCCACATTTCAGCAGAAAGGGCCACGTGTCTGTGCCTACTAGGCAGTGGGCACTCCTACTGCATATCTGAAACTTTGAGGCCAAAGAGAGATTGATGTTATGATAAGTTTCAGCAAAAGTGATTTTTCTACTCTGAGAAAACAGTTCAGTTTTGTATCATCACCATATGGCATTAACCTTGTTAGTACAGCTTGGTAGAGGTCACCTTAGAGACAGAATAGCATTTCTTTTCTGCCTCTTCCTGGGATCTCTTTTGAAGTCGTATTTGTTCCTTGTTCTGATGTGTAGGGGTTCCAGACCACAGCATATGAACATATCTTACACCATCCCAGAAGCATAAGGGTCTAGCAGAAAATCAACATTAAAAGTATCCAGAAATTGTGCAAGTACTGCATGAGCAACACATGATTTTTGTACAGTTCTTCTTTCCTCCCTAAGGGTCCTAGAGCATTTTATTGCCTCATCTGACACTGAAATGCAGCCACCTCTGGGGTGGAAGCCAGCAGCCATTCAGCATCAGGGACAGTGCCATATTTAAGCAAGATAAATGCACAGAAGAAAGACCATCTGTTAGCATGCCAGTCAATTTGTAGATACAAGTGGATCCAGAGCAAGTTGTGACAAATCCATGTGCCAGAGCCCCCTCCAGTATTTCTAGCAGAGTACAGACAAGCATAAGGAAGTCATTTGTGCATGCCCTAATGGTGCTGTCAGCCTGCCTGGGTGGACTCTGCTCTCTGTGATATCACTGTTCCCCTCTGGGACAAGGGACAGAGAAGAGTTGATGTTATCAGTCAATGGCTCCTCTATATAAGGGCAGGAAGGTAGGCATGACAACTTTTTTGCTCAGCTCTAGTTGGTGGTTTTTGCCAAAGCCTTGAGCCAAAGCTCCTCCGGACGAGTGCCCAGAAACATTTGGCTCTAAAACCAAGCTGAGAGATCTCTAAGAGCCAAGTTGTAGAAGCCTCATGGAGTCTCCGTGGCCAAAACCATGGAAAAGGAAATTAGCTTTGAATAGAGCCCTTATAGATCAAACACCCAGAGTAGACTAAACATCTTTGACAATGAGTCTAATATTTCATGGCAAGGCAATTTTGCTCAGTAATTTGTTCAGATCTAAATGCTTTTAGTTCTCTAAGTTCATTTCTCACTAAATTATTTTCTCAGGACAGTTTGTTTGAAAATAATAAAGAATCCAAGCCTCAGCTACAGCAGGACCTTTGTAACACAAGTGCATGTGTTATAATACCTTATTTTCCACCATGGGGATTTAATCAAATTTTATAAAACAATGGCCTATAGTAGAGATTTTTCAATAATGTATGTTAAAAGGGTTATTATGTAATGACTTAGAAGTAGGGAGTTAAAAGATGATGGTGTGTTTCAGCATACAATATGATATGAAGGATTAGTTAAACTATTGGGAGCCCACACAGGTCTGCACTACCCTCAGCACTTGTGAGTCATTGTGGTCTTGTTTGTTTCTGCGATAAATTCAGTAAACTGGGGTGTAGTATATCACGCAGCAGTGCCGTATATCATTCCATTCTCTAATAGGAACATAAAACAACCATTGATTGCAAACAGGCTCTTTTAAAGATTCACTACACTCTTTGGCATTTTCAAATGTTTTTATGTTGGCAAGCTATTATAATAACTCATATGGGATCAAAATGTATATAACTTATTCCAAAGTATTCCACATGCTAATTAAGTAAACAGAAATGCACTTGTCTCTACCTCCTCCATCAAAAGCAAGCATGCTTATTCTCCACAACATTATTTCACTTCAACTTCTCCTCTTTATGTATCATTCCAAACCTTCTTCCCCCACCTCCTGCATTCATAATCCTGTTCACTGAGGCTCTTGTTACTGTCTCTGTCTTTTCATATATCTAAAATATTAAAATAAAGCAAGGCAATGAGTCACTTTTTATCTCTCCAAGGAGGAGAGAGGAAGATGACACATTGTGCACTGATCTTACTAAGAAAAATACATTAAATGTGGAGGGAGTTTTTGTTTTTATTTAATCTTTATCAAAACTGCATTGAACAAGTCATCTTCATTTCTGAAAAAAACAAACAAGAGAGAGCAAAGCGAAGACAGGTGGAAGAAGCACTAAGAATTATACCAATTATGACATTTTTTTTCAGTTCAGAATGCTGGGTACTCGACTGCAGCTTGAAGACAGTCATATAAAAAAAGTTTGATATTTACTAATCTCAAGCAAAATAAGCTTCCCCTCAATGTACATATGTGTAAGTTCCATTAGTATTACTCATCCACATAAACCAAGGGAAGAACAGACCTCTTAGAGTCAACTGTATTTTCACATTCAAAGCCAGAACTGCAGTCTCCCATTAGTATGTTTACGGCTTATGTCTTTTTCTAGAGAGCAGGCACCATTAACACCTTCACACAGCATGGGTGGAGTGACCCCTGAGCTGACATTTTGGGATCCACATTATGCAGAAGGCAGAGGGGGAATGTCTGTCCCTCTGAGTTTCCCTCCCTGCAGAGCTTGGGGGGCCTTTTCAAAAGGCTCTCACTCTGAATTTATTACTTGCTAAAGCACTGGTGGGGGTTTGGATCTCCGATGTATCTAAGAAGGAACACACAGTGGAATGGGAGGACAAAAAGTGGAGTCTGGCACAAGTGAAATACTGGAGCTGGGACCAGGAAATTGCTCCCACTAAGGAATTTTCAAAGGAGTTCACCTGGGTGAAAATGGTCTTTGAGGTACAAATGGTTCACACCCCAACTTGTGGCTATAATTAGTTGTGCCAGAGGAACAGCCAAAACCAGCTGCTCCACGATGTCTCATTAGATCTGCCATTTTACACACAGCAGCCAAAGACAAAACAGGCAGTTGCTTGGCAGAAGCCTGAGGCTGCTTGGCACCACAGCACAAGCATGCTCTCAGCTCCGGCTGCGGCCAAGCCCCGGCACAAGGGAGAAGGAGAGAGGAGGAGGAGGAGGTGGCGCCAACAGGCAGTGCCAAGCTTCATTATTGCAACGAGATTTACAGGTTGTGGGTTAGCTTTCTAAACAGGTAACAATGCCTGAAATGATAGAGAAGGACACACAGCACATCCGAATCTCTCAGGAATGCTGTGAGGTCTGGAGAGCCATAAGCAAAGGGAATTGTGTCATATCCATGCTACTCTCAAGTCTGGCAGTGGGCTCCCATCCCTGGGTGTTTCTGTGAAAACAGAGGCCTAGCAAGCCAGCCTTTCAGTGCTTCATAGCATATAGAAGGATTTTGAGGGCTATAATTGAAAGATTAGCTGGAATCACCACCCCAAGCTCCAGTTCAGATTCAGACACCCACCATGACTGAGTTCCATAGTAACTGTATGTTTCCATTTACTGTTAGTCTATCAAAATGTATTTATGCAAAATAGCCATAGTAAAGGAAGAAGGCAGTTTAAGGGGAGGCCCTATTGTTTTACGGATAGCCTTTCTCTTACAGTGTGTGTTTCAAATGCAAACTTGAAATGGACCTTCCACTTTGAGATGAAGGTTCCAACTTGCTGATGCACCCTAACTTTAGTAGTGTCCTATTTATGTGTGTTGAAGAAGTCAATACTTATCCCTTCAGATACTCTCTCAGAACTCTCATTACAGATCCCTGTGGTCCGTCACAGTGAAGTACAAAAATACAGATCCTGCAAAAAGAATTAATTTATTTCATTAAATAAAGTGAAGTTTGTGGAGTTTTTTTCTTTGCTGCCTTGGCATCTTACTTGTTTTTCCAAGACTGTTGTTAATGGTCCTAAGATCACTCACAAGCTCTGGACATTCTAGCCAGTGTCTACCTGCACTAGAACGTAGAGTACAAACATTTGTATTGAGAAGCCTCAAACTTATGTTTCTCCCCTGAGACTTTTGGTTGGTTATTGGGCTCCGCTGTGGCAAATGTCTCAGCAGCTCTGACATGAAGGACCAGACTGATCTGTGCAGTAGAGCTGTTGGAATCAGGATTGTGAGGCTGCATGCCAGATAATTCCACCAGCAACAGTATGCCTTGTTCAGTCCATTTACCTACACAGGGAACAATTACACTTTCAGATCCACCCGTTGCTCACCCAGTCAGTTCACTTGTTCCAAAGAAGATTTTATAAGGATGATACTTTTAAACTTAAATGCATGCTCAGCCCTTCCCGGTCATCCTTGGACACAAGAGATCTTGGGTCACCATTGCCACCCAAGCCTCACCTTGAGACCTACAGGCTGAAGCATTTCTGCAGGCTTCAGAAGTAGTCCTTTGACCAAACTGAGCCGAGCAAACATTTAACAGTGCTTTAGGAAAAATCTCTTGGAAAATCCGCCCCACAACTGTCTGTGACAAACTGCAGAATGCCCACACTGTATCCTGAAACATCTGAGAAAAAAATACAGACCTCTGAGCACTTTGCCAAATAAATGGTGGCTGTGATTGTAGAGGACATGTTTATATAAGAAATTATGAAAAGTGCACAATAATGTCTAAAAGAAATAAGCCCTCAAGGGTGCAGCTCTTCTTACAGGAGAAAAGCTAAAAAATAATTATAATTTGCAGTGTATTTCCTTAATTTTATGCTATACCTTTGAATGTGTTGAGGTTCTGAAAGTTCCTCATTCTTATATGAAAATATATCCAAAACTTAGTCCGCTTAAGGTATTTAATTTTCTTTCCAGTGCTGGGCAGAAAAATAAAAAAATAAACAACAACAAAACACCAAAGAAAAATAAATACATTCATGTCTAAACAATAATCCTTGCAGTGAAAGTAAATTGAGGACTCTCCAAACAACGCCAAGTACGAAGAAGCAAGGATGGTTCCCCCCCTAATGTTTTAAGATCTTTTTCCCCCCTCATAATATTAAATTAAGTCTTACAGCAAATCTGACAGGATTTCAGGCTGAAGCAGCGTACCCCAAGCACCTCCGCAGCAGTGATGGAAATCTGCATAGCCCTTACAGGTACAGAAAGTGACACCATCCCTTCAGAGTGCGTGTAAGCCATACATCATGAACCTGTACTCCAGAAGCATGTGTTCTGTATGGAGAGGGAGGATGGATAAGAAGTGAACGCACTTTCAGGGTAGTGTAACACAACCCTCTCCTCTGCCGTTCCCTTCTCCTGGCATCAGGGTGGATGTAATTCTTCTCATGCATTATTGATAGGCCCAAAAGCCTGCCAAGCTTGCCTGCTTTTTTTGTGACAGACAAAGGAGGGTACACGGATGGCACCTCTCACTGCTCGGGGCTCTGCTTTCATTAAGAACATTTCTGCCTGTTCTCCAAGGGCACCCTCTGTCAGAGACTGCCACGCAATAAAGGAAATACGGCTTTGAAGTCCAGTGAATAGAAACAAAATGAATTAGCGTTCAGGTGTTCGTGCAACCTGATTACAAAGGCCCAATTCAGTGGCGTCCTTCACACCTTTTCACTTGTCCCTGCATAATCTCTACACATCTTTTAGGCTCTCTGCCTTTCTAGTCCCCCTCCTCCCTGTTCTCCCCCATCCCTTTATTTCCTAATGCTTGCAGGTCCTCCAGGAAGACACAAGCACTTACAGTTGTTGAGTGATTAAATATTTATAATCAGGGCAATGAGTGAGGTGTTGAATAATAAATGCTAAGGTTGAGGCGGCCTTAGATAATTTCTGCAGAATTCTTCATCCACAGCCTCTTTGATTCTAAGGTAAAATTCTTTCAATTAACAATAACTTTTTTCCTTTTTCTCTTTTCTCTTTTCTTTTCTTTTCTTTTCTTTTCTTTTCTTTTCTTTTCTTTTCTTTTCTTTTCTTTTCTTTTCTTTTCTTTTCTTTTCTTTTCTTTTCTTTTCTTTTCTTTTCTTTTCCTACTGCCTTTTCTTCCTCTTTTTCTTTTTTTTTTTATTTTAACAGCTATGACAGGCAATAGCCCTTTCTCACTGTTTCTTTCATGAACCTTAACCCTGAAAAAGTACTAGAGCTGTTATTATAACCTTAGATAGATATGCATAAAATTTACATTATTTGTTGCTTGGCCACATGTGGCTTTTATATCATGATGTGACTCTTGGGGATGTCCTGGACTAGGATTTAGACTCAATCCTTGTGGGTCCCTTCCAATTCAGCGTATTCTGTGATTCTGCAATATATAAAAAATATACAGAAATATATCTATTTATTTACATTCATTTAAACTCCTCTACATCAGCTTGTATTTACTTAAGAAATGAAAGTCTGTAATAAATGGTCAGTCAACTGTTAGGGACAGTTACAACATGTTGTGATGGGGAAGATAAGTGACTTTTAAAAAGCTTCTTTAAAGAGCTGTCGTAGATAACACTGCACTTTACAGAACAGACAGAACATCTAGATTATCTAGAAGTTTCTTTTGATTTGAACTAAGAATGAATTTAGTGTTTAATATATTTATTTCCTCTCCTCAAGTTCCCTAACCAACAACATTGGAGCTTGGGTTTTTTTGCATTTTATTTCCTTACAATATACACCTTAAAAACAAAATAGTGCTGTTTCCCTGAGTCAATAGATAATTTCAATTGTGAAGTGAAGGAAGTAAAGTTCTTTAGGAAATACTGCAGACATTTGTGGTATGGACAAAAAGCCTGTAAAAGTGATATCTTATGAGATCAGAAGACCTGCAGCAAGTAAGAAGTTTTTGCTTCCCTTCTGTCCTTCCAGTTACACTCATTCTCATGGCTATGCAGCAAACGGATTTGTCATTTCTGAATGCTAAATTTCATGGAGAACTGCTGATATAGCACAGGCAAAACAAAATACAAAGCAATCACTCCTGTGATCCAGGGTTCACGGAGGCTAAACGTGAAATGACCAAAAGTAGGAAAAATGCATTCAGCAATAGGATTTGGAAAAACAGCAAAAATATATCTGACAGTTAGGAGCTTTGAAGCATTTCAGTGTCAAAGAGGACTTAACCTGGAGCATATAACTAACAAAGAAGCATTAGGAACCCCACTGTCTGTCTCCAATCATGTCGCTCTGAGGGCTATATCACTTAACTCCTCTCAAAATGAATGTCACTGTATTTCCACATGTGATGACACTGTTTTGAAACTTGACAAACAAAGGTTCTATATTATTTGTTCTATATTATTCTAAGATCTTAAAATTAGAAAGGAACTGGAAAACATTCAAAGGGCAAGGCAATGTAAAGGTTTCTGTCTGATGCTCCTTCCCTCTCACATTCTTCCCCCTGCTCCAAGATGCACACTTTTCCACAGGTCACAGCTCCTTCAGGAAACACCCACCTGCTCTGCCATAGTCCTCCCCATAGGCTGCAGTGTGGATATCTGCTTCACCATGGAGTACCTCACCTTTGTTCTTTTCCTCTTTCTCCTGACTTTTGTGTTCCTTCTGCTTATTATCACTCTTTTTGTTCCCTGCTCTTCCTCCCTCTGTGCAACACTTGCTGCCCTTAAATATGCTTTCCCAGAGCACCAGTTTGGCTGATGGGTGTAGCTGTGTCCTGTGATGGGGCTGTTGCAACCAGCTCTTCAGCAGAGGCCCGGCCTCTTCTCATGGAGGCCACCTTGCAAACCCCTGCTGCCAGCACAGACACCCAAAATAATATTAAAAAACTACCAAAATTAATTTTTCTGAATGTGCAATCTAACACACTGTAGCTGGATGCTGATGAGGAATATTTCTAGTGATGCGTTCTGTTGTTTGGCTTTTCAGCTATAACTTCATATAAAGAGAAATTAAGCTGTCCACTTAAGCTCAGTCATTGAAATACAAAAGGGAATAGGGTTTGAGTTTAAATCAAAACATCTTCACACTAGTGATTCACTCTATAATGCAAACAATACAGCTGCTTTGGTCATATTATCTCATATTATCATATTATCTATCATTATATCAAGTAATTTGAAATAGTATGACATCCAAAAGAAAGCAGAAGTTGGCATTGATATTTCAAGGAGGAAAATGGGGACACTCTGGCAGACTATAAAGATCACCAGGGATGAAAATATTTGCTCTATTTAAATGTACACCTTCAAACACAGATATAGTGCAACAACAGAAGCAGTAAACTGAGCCTTCTGGAGGACTTTTTCCTTGTTCTCATTGCCAAACACTCTTCATGTTGTAGTCTTGTCCTCCTACCCAGCTTCATGCTGCATGGCTACTTCATCTTCCTGTTGCACCTCACCAGGCTTCAAGAACTGAGTCTTTAATAAATTCACATGCTTACTTATGTGCATGTACCATTTATACCCAGAAAGATGAGAGGAAAATATGGATACTGTATGAAGAAATTTCCAGAAACCTATTTGGACTGTAAACTCTCCAGAGCAACGTGCGTGGTGGCAGTTCTTGGCGGTGTTCTCTACGGCTTCTATCCTCATCATATGTTGGCAACAGATGTCACAAAACTAATCAGTTCAAAGGAATTTGATTTCTCACACCTTTTCGGTATTTCCAGAGGGGGGAGAAAACATCCCTAAGTCAATTCTCTTAAGTGAACTCAAGCTTTTAACCTTCACTTTCTTGGAGCTTTCTATTCACTTCTCATAGCATTTTCTGTTTCCAGAACTGAGTGCATTACCGGGGATACTGTGTCCACTTTTAGTTGTAAAATGCTGCAAAGCCACCAGTTTCAGGAGAGTTGCTTGTGGTTTTCACTGATCAACAGAGATGAAAAGTAAGTATGAAGAATAAGTCCCATTTACACTTCAGACCTTTGCACCACCTGTTCTTGGTGTGTATAAGGCGTTATAGGGTTAAGGCTGTGTTACCATGGTAGAAAGAAAGAGGGAAGCCTCAAGGTGCACAAGATTTATTCCTCCCTCAAAACATAGTTTTTTGCCTCAAGGGACCTATTACTCTTAAAACTGAGCCCAGTTTTGAAACAGATAAAATGCTTACAAAGTGATTTTCTCTCCTTAAGACCATTTGGACTGTATATGTTGGATAACGTCCTGTGCACAGAGTAAAGGGAAAGGTTTCACAGAGGTGTTTGGGCTTATAAGGAGACAGCACAGAACAGATAGGCCTTGTAACTAGACATGATCTTAGCCCTCTTCTTTATTCAGCCACTGATTTAACAGAAAAGTAAACCACTTCTTCCCTCTCCCATACACTCATAACTTTCTGGAGTAGGAGCTACCACTTTATGTGCATCTCCTGCTAGCAAGGGTCTAATCTCACTTAGGGTTTCTCAATGATATCATAATACAAAAATATAATTGTGAGGATGGTAACAATAACGGTAATGGTAAAAGACAAGAAAAAGTCATTCAGAACTCTGTCGTAAACCTCTCAAAGTCAAGAGCAATCTCCAGATTTAAAAACAAATCTCACTTCATGGAGAGAAAATTATTCCATGTGAATAACTAAGTTATTTCAGCGTCTCAACACAAAACCTGCATAAATAGTTGACTACTAATAGTGTTCATTCATGTGATACTTCATGCTCCTCAGTTTCCCTTTGTCAGGCTCATCCTTACATAAGCTTTCAGGCACCCTGAGATGGTGCATTACAGAGTTAGCACCAGTGTGCATGCCACAACTAGAGCTGTGAATAGGAAAAGGTTGCCTAGAACTGCCTCCTAATTTCGTTTCCTGTCCCCACCAAGGGGTAATTGCTAAACCACCAACAGCTAAATAGATCCATCAACAGATGCCAAGGCTGCTGCTAGGTTTCAGTCATGTCTTTCCCAGTAGGGGCCACTACAGAGCATCAAATAGGAAAGAAGGCTGGGGAGAGAAAATGAACACAGTATAACAGAAGGAACCAGGTAAATATGAAAAATGCTTCACTGGAAGATTAATCCTTCCTGTAGTCCATCGTTAAAGTAATAAAAGGTTTATGATTCATTTCTTACATTATAATGGAGGAGGCAATTAGTAATTACTGGATTTATAGTATTTGTTGTGTTAACTCAGCCAATAAAATACACAGCAAAACTGTTTTTCTGAAGCACATTCATTGCAAAGTAATGTTCTTGAAGCATTAAAAATGCAATCTAGTGCACTGTACTTCATGTATTATTACAGAAAGAAGGATAGTTCTCCAACATACACTGTGGCATTAAGAACTCAAATATTTTCATTTTTTCCTATGCCATTGTTTTCTCCAAAGGAAGTTTAAACAATCTAAGTAATCTCCAGTAATAAGATTTAGCACAAAACCCTACATGTGCTTAATGTCTATTGTTAAAAACTAAGCACCCTTTCTCAAACTTCCACATCTTTCCCCTTAATTTACAATCAAGTTTGTGTCTTTTCTTCACATTGGAAAATGGTCACACGATCTTCACTGGCTGCTGAAATTTCCTTTGTATCTGCCCTAGTAATACTTTTTGCTTCCACTAAAATATTTAATAGAAGTAGTGTTTGTTTCAGTAGTATTTTTGTCCTGCTGTGAATTGGAATTCCATTATTACACATTGGTCAGTTACACGTAAAGATTTACATTCTGGAACTGCTACAAAGTAAATTTTATACTAAAACAGCTTTTAATATATACAGCAAAATTTTAAACTGAATTAACAAAAAATGAAAGTATTATTTCTGTTACATTTTTGTATCTCACCTACATGTGCCTTGGAGCTCAAGATCCTGGAAAGTGTTTGCTGTATAATGTATCCATGTTCAGTTATTGGGCTTCTGTCCATGAGCTAAATTAAACATGTAGAATAATAGAGAACACATGAATTTCCATCCAAAAAAACACAATCATCTTTCACTTTAGCCAAAGGAGAGTATACAGTAAACACCACTCATCTAGAGGGACCCTACAGCCAGGGAGGGGAAAGAGGTGAAGTTTGAGGAAACCTCTCCAACTTAAACAAGGCATTTTTCTAAATCATGACTATAAGAGTAACCCCCATGAAATCCAGGATTGGAAATTCCCCTGCTAATACATTTTCCTATAAATTCCCTAAATGTTTTCATTTGCAAAAATAGTGGACTCCCTCCACTGGAAAAAGCCTAGACACACAATGCTCGATCATCAAGGTAGGAACAGCCCTGTTATGCAATTTCCTTCTAAAAATTCTTAAAACTGAATTCAGAGTTAAGCTGTCATGCATAGCACTCCTCAGGGGCTCCTGGAAAACCGTTTCCCCATCTGAGCATGTAACTCTGTGAAACCAAAAAGGGAAGGAGTCAATCTTGCCTGCTGTTTCTAGTCAAAAGGTTTTTGACAGAAGAGAGTTGTAATTCTTAGAAATAAATTTCTGCTCTGGAATTAAGTTCACTAGAATAAAAGCTGTTGGAAAATTCAAAATTGTCAAAATTATTGAAATAAAATTTCTTTATTCACTTGAACATGTTTTTAACTCTATTGTTTCCAGAATTTTCATCAGTTGTGCTGATTTTCAGATTAGATGTGAATAAAAGCAGACCATAATCTGAAATTTTTGGGGAAGACAACATTTACGTCCTCCAACATTAGTGGCAGATCTACTGCAAATGCATCGTTTGCTACATTGGAGAAAATCTTATATAAGCAACATGTAAAATACCCCAAACAATAATATGTTATCTAGCATACTCTTTATCACTGCTTCCTTAATATGGTTTCAAACCCGAAGAAGAGTCTGTGTGCCTTAAAGCCTGTTGTTTTCTAACCAACCATATCACTTGATCTAATAAAAGATAATGACTCTACAAACCTTCTCTTTAAAAACATTTCACACAATCTAGCTAGAGACAGAGAGGGGAAAATTAAGTTCACAAGCCTTGCTTGTGAAGTCCCATCTAAGGGACGATGAATTTGTCTGGATGCAATATGTAATAAACAACCCTGTGAAAAAAAAAGGCAGAAGCTTGCACAGCATCTGCTTTGCAAACTTAAATAACTTGGCCATTTAAGTTGTTTTGTTTGGTCTATTACATATGGCAAAATGATCCAATTGATGCACTCAGTACCATCAGTATTTCATTTTAAAAAACTAATCTGTTCTCTTCCCTTCCCCTCCCCATGTTGATGGAGGATCAGTTTAATATCTGGATTGCTGGCAGTGCACTGGAGTGCTGGTGAGTCAGATAGATGGGAATGCTCCCTCTGAGTCAGTGTGGAGCCAGCCTCCCAGCATGGTGCTTGGGGACACTCTGGTGCTTGAGCTGCAATCGTTTAGATCAGAGAAAACCAAAACCCTGAACAGTTGTGGTCACTTGAAATCAGATGGAAAAAACAGAGGTATTACGCCAGTATCCTCAGCAAACTCAAAAGAAGATAATAATTGCAGGAGGCCAGATCTGCTTACACTCTGCCAAGAACCTTGATGAGATAAAGATAGTCTTCTTTGTTTTCTGCCATTAAATAGTCAAGCTCATTATTTTTAGTATTGAAAAAGTTGCTATATTACACACATGAAGTGGTTACATTTCAGTGCTGCACAAAATGATTCTGTTATGTATAAGCTGTAGATTTGCACATGACAAGGAATAAATCAGTCCTAGCTGTGCTTTTGCATAGACTTCAATGGAGTTTAGAGCCATCCTAGACTTTTTTAACTATCTGTAATTCAACTGGGAGAAAACAAAAGGCATTTAATAACAAATGAATTATTTTAGGAAAAAAAAAATACTGCACTAGCAGTTCTTCCCCTGGCCTGTAGGCTCTTTGTGAGCAGGGCCCAGATTCTTATTTCGTGTTCACCCAGTGCATAGCACAGTCAGCTCCTCTGGGTTTTTGAATGATGTATCTCAACAAAGCTATCACAACAACGGTAACCCCGATGACAATGATGTCCACAATAATAAATTCAACACTTAGCAGTGAATAACACATATAATTATTACACTCCATTTCTGTTTATTATACAAGTATTTTTAGTTTTCCTTAGCAAAAGTTCATGTCACTGACAATGCATCCAATTCCGTACACAAAAGATAAACATCTGCACAATTTAAAAAAGCACTGATACTTTCTTGCTTCAAGAAAGAAAGGGGACAGACTGACAGTGAAGTTTTTCTCTGTTTTCATTCTGAAACACTACAACTCTTGTAACCACCATCCCCCTCATTCACATAGTTGCATATTTAGTTGGCAATTTACTAGGGAATCATCATGTGCACAGAAAACCAGCTGAAAAACAAAATCAATTCAGTGAAAGGGAGAATAACACTAACATTTCAAAGTGATCCAAGTTGCATAGGTCAGGGAAAAATGATTATGGCATTGACAGTAAAACAAATAAACATTTACTTTTGCGTGGTTTCAAAATGGAAAAGCATGTTTTCTGATATATGAAGTTCAAATGAAACTCCTCATAAAGTATATGTTGAGATCCTGACCTGAGAATTCACATGGCAGGATAGAACTCAATGCAAAAGTAAAAGGAATGAGTTCTCCACCCACCAAATTCAGCAGCACTGCCAGGCATCATAATAATTAATTGAGCCTTGATATTTCATCAGTCATTGATTACAGCGTGGAGCTGAGTGGAACATTTCACACAGAAAGTGAGGCAATGTTTCAACAAAGTCAGGAAAAAAAATCACTTTTCATACAGCATAGTTTTGTGAATTTTGACATTCGATCTCAGCTGAATGAAGAATAGAGTGAGATAAGGTGACGCCAGAGTGAGAGAGTTCATCATTCTCTAAATGGTTCACATGTTTAATAACTGAAGAGGTGGGAGGAGATTCTCCATTTGACCAAAATTTTGCTGCATGCAAAGGAGAGACCTTTTGGGGCAACAACCAGCACTGCCAGGTGTTTTGACCAGAATCAAGACACTGACTCCCAGACCAGAGCAGTAGGAAGACTGCTTCACATCTCTGTGGTTGATCAAGGCCCCCCAGTGAAATGTTGAACAGCTGAGCATAGGTGAAACAGACACTGAAATATAGCCCTTGACATCCTGTGTCTTGTTTTGGAGAGAAAGCCTTGCCCAAGGGCAGCTGCACCAGGATGTGGTGCCAAGCTGTCTCTGCTATGGGCATTTGTGTGGCAGCTCAGAAGCTAGTGCAGAGCTGGTTTATAAAGGGAGTTGAGAAATAAGTTTTCATTTTTATGACTGCCAACATTCACCTCAGCATTGCTCAAGTCCCTCACTATCTCACAGCTTTCCAGGAGCAAACCCTCTTCTGGTTGAAGAGTTTCTGACATTGATTTTAGTGTAAGCTTCAAGGAGTTTTGGAGGGTGTTGCGTGAAGGGTTTTTTGTCCAGACACCCAATTTAGGAAATCTCTCTGTTCCTCAACAGCATAATCCTTTGGGGGTGTGTGTGGGTGTGTGGGGGTGTGTGTGTGTTGGAATTTCAGAGAATCAAAGAACATTCTGGGT
>WAAE01000952.1:0-176409 GCA_013400495.1 Nicator chloris
GGGTAAGGGAAGGATTGACAACGCAGTAAATGGGTACAATGTAGGCAGAACCAACAATAGAGGGAAGAGAGGGGGGTCAATACATCTTAGCACTAGACCATTGACATAGAGGACAACAAAACAACCCATTTAACATAAAAACACATCACAACCCTGTGGTCAAAAAGAAGTAGAAGAGCATTTAAAATTATTGAATGACGTCCCCACAGCTGCTGTATGAATAAATAAAACAGGCCAGGACTCAAGTCCAGTGGAAGATGGCACAAAGGCACAGTTCAACTCACCACCAGAGCAGGGTGGCTGCATCCAAGACATCTGTTGGGACACATCCTTGATCCACACCAAGAACCAGACCAAAACGCTCATTGCCACAATGCTAGGTGGCCTGGACAGAAGTAATTCTGTGTTATACACTAACAATTTATCAGTCTGAAAAGTCATATGCAAGGGCTTGTGCCCATTCCCAGGCTCTTTGCATTTACTTTAAGATTAAATCAATCATGATCTAGAAGGATCTGTTTTATTGTCCATTGTTGGTTAGTTCAGGCAGTTAACTCAGATGAAGCCATATGGATCATGTGGATTGCTACCTTCATGCCTGGCTTACAGGTAAAGTGGAAGCAGCAAAATGTGTGATATCAACAAGAAACCAAGATGGGGAGGAGTAAAGAAAGGGAGCAAGTAATATCTTATGGAGACATTTCTCCTCTAGAGATGCTTGGATCCATTCTGAGGTCTCCTGGCCAAGAGAGTTTCTTGGTTTCTTAAAGTTTCTGAGGTATTTTTTCTGAGCAATTTTGTTTTGTAATTTTAAGAAAAAAATTCAGATACTTAGCCTGACCTTCACTGTTGCCAACAACACTTAGCAGGCTGGTAACACATACAGAAAATCTCATCTGTCATCAATAAAAAGTCAATCCTGCAGTCCATGCTGGGGCAGAATTCCCACCCAAGGCATTATAAAACTCTCGGGAATAAGGAAGACTGAACTGGAATCTTATTTTGTTCAGGTTCATCTCTTATTGTGTTTTGATTTTCATTCCTTTTGACAGAAAATAAAATTCACTGTAGTTGACCATTTGAGCATCAGCCTTTGTTTAAGTCTGAGACTGGCACACACCCAATGTTTCAATCAAAGCCAGAAGACTAAAGGATTGGGAGATAAAGAACCATCTTCATAAAGACCCTGTCATCGAATTTTACAATGTTCCAGAGAAGGAAAAAGTTACTTACAGACCCCCGTGGTTACCAGCTTATACCTTGAAGCATGACATTTTATTACGTTTCTCCTCTAACTGGTCATCAAATAATCCTACTATTTTTTAACTCCTCTTCTGCAGAATGAATCCATCAGTCTTGCTTTATCCTTCATATGGTTTTTTTGCACTTTCTTTTGCATTGGTTAAGAGTCCCAGTTTAGCCTTAACGCGCTGCTGCTTAGCAGTGCTCATAACCCTCAGACATGCATTAATTGATCTTTGGATATGCTCTCCTTTCCTATCTGCTTCACTGATTTGTTCCGTTCAATTTCATCCAACACGTCTTGCATCAAATTGTGCTGTAATTTCCACTGCTGAAGTTCAGCATCCTTTGTGTTTAACTCCTGGGTCTCTCCATAGTTCTAATTACAAACCTGCAGGATTTAGCTGGAATTTTAATGGCAATATAATAGTAAGCCTAGAGCCAAAACAAGTACTCAGTATTTTGGGACTGCCATGAACTGAGAGGCAGACCAGGCAGCAGGCTTTAAACACAAATGTGCAAAAAACATTTAAGGAGACTTAACTTGAATTCCTTCTTTTCTCCTTAAACAACTCATTTTATTAGGGAAAGTTTAATTTGTTAAATTGAAATGCTCAGACATTTTAAAGAGAAAAGACTCCAAAAATGTAGCATGTATTTTGTGCCAAAATGTTATTCCAGAGTTTGCCACCCATTTGTGTTTCAGTAGAAATACTTGCCTCCCACTCCTTGGCACTGGCTCAAAAGTCTTTTTCTCAAAGGAGGTGCTGAAAAAGCATCTCAGTATTAATTTGTCTTTTGTGGGAGATTTTAGTGTTGTTATAAATCACTATAAATCACAAATCAGGCTTTAAATGGGAGACTTCATAAGCTGATCTCACTGAGTAAGGCTGTGAAAATGAAAAGCTTAAAGCAAATGTTATCTTGATGTGTTGTATTTAAATTGCCTCTAGCAGACTTAGTGGCCTGGTTTTGCCAGCATCTGACCTACTCTTCCAAATGGTGAAGGGAAGCATGGTGGGCACCTCCTCTTACAGTGATTAATGTGATTCAAAGCTCCATTTGTCAAAGGGAGCTGGTTCAAGTCCCACTTTTGAATTTGTGGACAGTTTTCTCTCAGGATCTCATATCTTTGCAAACATTACTGGTAACTTACCCAGTGCACAATCTGAATTTAAGATCTTAAGCACCAAGACAGCACTTCTTGTTCTGATAAAAAATAGATGTGATTCCATACGTACAGTTCTGAGTGTTTCAAAACCCCAGCCAGAGTCTTGGTAATACCCTATATTTACATGACATTTTTCATTCTGAGGTATTTTCTCTGAGTCTGGTACACCAACCATGTGTAGGTAATTATCAGTAATCATCGCTAATTGTTTTTACAATTCTTTTTCCATTTTGGCATCAACTTTGAAACGGCAGCTTAACATGAGTTCACCTAAACCTAGACTTTGTGAAGACAACATTTCTGAATAGGAGCTGTATGGGGAGTCCAACGAGACAAAGCGTTCCAAGTTGGAGCGTGGCCAGGACACCAAAGTCATTGCTAGAAGTCATGGGATCACTAATGCCCACAAAGTGGTCAGGACCTCCACTGAGTTTTATGAGTGTAATGTCTCACCCGGAGAACAACTTCTTCAGCAGCACAGTACCCCATTGTACTGCACTAGACTCGTTCATGTGCAAGGAGAAGAGTCCCATTCACTGAACCCCTCATGCCAGCGCGTCCGGCTGACCAGACTGTCTCCGTGTGTCTCCCAGCCCAGCAGACCACCTGTCTTGGCTCACCACATGTGGCTGGGCGCCAGCGGGAGATGGCAAAGCTCTCAGCTTTCTCAGATAAAGACGTTTTTGGGGCCTCATGGGATTTGTCCATCTCTACTGAATTTTCTTCATACCTTCGTGCTTCAGCTCAACAGTTTGCAAAGCAGACAGGAATCAATTTGGAAAGCTCTTCCTTTGGGTCTGTGGCGGCTGGGGTTGGTATCCCAGCGCTCCCGGCGGTCCAGTGATAATAGGCTACTGAGAAAACTCACTGAATCCACACGTCCTAACACTGCCCAGGCCAAAATGCCTTTTACCACATGGGGCCATACTTCAGGTGACTTAAATACACTTGAAAAGCTGTTGAAATTGCAACTGCCTTCCCACCTTCTCTGGTAATGCAAATCCATCTCTTTCTGTCAATGTGTGGACCCTGCTGTGAGTTTAGCCAAGCAATACTGAACAGGCAAAATTTCCATAGGACAAGAACTCTCTGAAACACAGCATAGATTAAAATATAGGCTTTTTATTGCCATTTACAGTTAGCCACAGGATCCTGCTGCTTGGTCCTGTGGCTTTTGAACATTTCTCTGGCTTCATCCACCAGCCTTACAGCAGCTCTGTGCAGAAAAGAGGAAGACATATTGAAACCTTAATGTATGTGGTGAATCTGTAGAGTTGTTTTAGGATGCCAAGGCAACTGCAATAATTATGGGACCAAATTCACCACTGAAAGTTCAACTCACTTTCCCAAGTCACTGCTTATGTAGCTTGTCTGTGCACACCATCAGTTGGTGGGATGAAGAGTGAAGGCTGGGCCATCGTTTTCTGCAAACAAAAGGGTAAAAAATTATCTTTCATTTATTTAAATAAAAACAGCTTTTAAAGATTCTCTGGGGGATTACATCAAGGCTAGAAGCCTGTGTACCTAACTGAGTTTTCACTGACACCCAGCCACAGACAGGTCCTGAAAGCACAAATATCTGAGTAGCTGTAGTTAAAATCTAAGGAAATTTCAGGGTAAAAAGGTGTGGACAGTAGAAGAAGTAGAAAAAATAAGCAGATAGCATGGTCTGAAATTGAAATTTAGATATCTAAATCTGCCTGTGGTTGCGATTTAAACTGACTCAATCCTACCCAAAGAATATAAACATCATAAAACATGGATGGATCTGTCTTAGCAGGCATTGCTTCCACATAAGGCCTGGAAATCACAGAGACACATCTGAACATTAGCTAACCATGATGCAACACAAGAAATAGACTCAGAGATCGGATTTAAATAAGAAAATTATAAGAATAGAAAGTGTACTCACTGTGGTTCAAAACATGGTAGAAATCTTGCAGGTTCCCTTGGCTTTTTGTGTCTGGATCTGGTCTCCAGCCTTCCACAGTGAAACAGAATTACAAGAAAGAATCATATGTGAATGCGATTATCCTTTAAGACCTGTGATGGAGCTTCTTCACTGGAAAATCAATATTGAGTATTATTTTTTTCAAAGAAAATCCTTACCTCCCATACAGGTCTGAATTAGAAAGACAACTAAAAACTCAAGGGGCACTATAAGCTGTAGAGATAATTACAGATTTTCATGACTCCAAAGACCACGGAAAAGGGAAATCTTGGGTTTCACGCTGTCAAATGGCTATACAGAAGTTATGTAGAACTCTTCTGTATAGTTATGCACTTCACTAGTATGAAAAAGAGAATTCTTAATATGAAAAAGGGAATCTGCCTTGGACACACTGTTAATGGTATGAAAAGAGGTCAAAAATTACGGTTTTGCAGCATCAACGAACATCTATGCTGCATGTTATCCATATATCCAGGCATTTGGAAAGAAATCCTGGTAGTTTGTGGGAAGGAGGGAGTAGAGAATAGAGAGAAGAAGGAAGGGAGGGAAGTAAAATATTGTTGATTTTAATTTTTGCTATGGTTTGTTAATTTTAGCATGTGGGAGGTGGAATAGCTCCTGGCTTTTCTTTTGTTGTGATTATATTTTTAATGTTGGCAAACACACCTGGAGCTGACAATAGGCATTCTTCAGTAGCACACTGTTATGAATAAAACTAAAAATAAAATAATGAAGCTAAACAGAAAGCTGAGTTGTGGTTATCTTAAAGTGACACCCTAAGGACCTACTGCTGTTCTGTCAAACTGCATAAGCCTGTCACCCTGGCAACAAACAGATAAAAGAACAAAGATATATATTTACCTCTTGGAAGGGGGGAAACCATTTGCAGGGCTAATTCCTGTGGTCTTTCTTCAGGTAGAAGTCCTGAGCAGTTTTATCTGAATAAGATCTAAATAAAGACATCAGGGTTTGGCCTGCCATTACATCCTGATTCTTTTCTTTCTTCTACCACTTAAAAAACACGTCACAATAAATGCCTATGGAATTATGACTGCCTGAAATAGTGTACAGGAAGTAAGAGTGTAAAACAAGGAATGCTTTTGGGTGATAAATATGCTCTTGAATTGTACATATCAACTAAATGCTGACATATGTTACCTGTTCAGAGATACAACACTGAGGCTACTGTTTTTAATTCCATAAACTTACATCTTTATAAGAAGAATTTGTATAATAGTTGTCTATATTTTTATTCATGTATTCATGCATTCATGCACACGTTAACATACACAAACATGCACATTGATAAAATGTCATTCCTCAGAGGCTAAGGCGTCTTTGCTTAAGGATTTTCAAAGGCAAAAACTCTGAGTGTTTAACCCATAGACAGATTCGAAAGCTATTTCAAAGACCACATTGTTTTTTGCACTGGTTTGTTAAAATCTATGGGTCTCAGTTGGTTATTTCATGGTTGTAACTCAAAAACCAAGACAAAACTGAGTGCATGTACTCATTGATTTGGAAGCCGTCCCAGACTTGATGAGTATAAAAGATGAAAGCGACTTTTCTTCTTGCTACAAAATTTTCTACAAAAATTCCAGGCTCATTCATAAGTCCCAGAGATGTGAGGGCACTTCAGCTCAACAGATCCACATTGCATGGGCTGTGGCAGTGTGGAAGAGGTGAGTATTTTCTTTGTGAATCTTTGGTTAGAAGTTACAACTATGAGAATGGTGGACAAATGCAAACTACCAACTGCTGATGCTATGTCAGCTGTCTTTTCCAAGTGTGCAGGCTGTCACAGTTTCATGGTTTCAGTCATTGTTTCAGCAAATAATTCAGGATATGAAGAAAGGATTTAGAGTGGCACTGGAGATGGAAGCCAGTCTTCCATTGGACATACTTAGACATAGTTTTCTGAGTTTGAGAGGGTCTTATATAAGACAGAAAATGTGCCTGAATACATATTATTAAGGATGAATTTGAAAGTTATTTAACTCGTGTTTTAACAACAACAAAAAAAATTAATATGTGGGTTTTTTCCTTAAAATGGATTTTATTTCACTAGAGGTGAGTAACAGCAGTGGTTAGGCATCTATGAAGGCAATAGATTTCAGAATTTTGGGACTCCTGAGAAGTGGGCACTCATATTTTTTATATTTATTGCCTTTCCTTAGGAAATTTATACTAAAGAAAGAGTGCCTGATTCTGAGCAATAGCCTGAAGACCTCTATCTTCACATTCATTATTAGCA
The DNA here is from genome assembly GCA_013400495.1 of Nicator chloris. NCBI lineage: Eukaryota > Metazoa > Chordata > Aves > Passeriformes > Pycnonotidae > Nicator > Nicator chloris. The sequence continues at coordinate 6,619 of WAAE01000952.1, forward strand.
GGTGGCATCTGGCTCAAGACCACAGGAGAAGAATTTAGCAGGTGGTCTTTGAGGGGACTCATATCACTTCTGCTTTCTGTTCGTAAGAAGAAGTAGGGAGGTTCAGCAGAACAGCTCCTACCAGGAGGGCTGTGCCAACAGGAAGCAGTACCAGTGACTCAGTGGGTGGCACACTCTCTATCTGAGCTGGTGCTGCTCCCAGTCATCACCTCAACTGATGGTAGGAGAGGTTGAGGTAAAGATAGCATCTTTCAGACACAGGAGACAGATAGTAACCTGAGTTCTCATGATCTGTTTTCCTCTCATTATGATTTTTCCATCTTATTTTACTGTTAATTTTGGGAACTGAGGCTTTCCAGACTTAGCAGATCACTGACAAAATCAAGTTTAGCTACAGGAGTCTACCAGGCTACACTGTGAACATCACAGAATCACAGGATGGTTTGGTTTGGAAGGGTCCCTAAAAATCACCTCTATCCACAACCCTGCCATGAGCAGGGGCACCTTTCACTATCCCAGATTGCTCCAAGCCCCATCCAACCTGGCCTCGGACACTTCCAGGGATGGGACAGCCACAGCTTCTCTGGGCAACCTGTGCCAGCATCTTCCTCCTATCACAATAAAGAAATTCCTCCAAATCTACTCTAAATTGACCCTCTTTAAGCTTAAAGACATTACCCCTTGTACTGTCAGGACATGCCCTTGTAAATATCTTCAGCTAGATCAGGTTGCTCAGAATCCTGTCCACTCTGACCTTGAATGTTTCCAGGCACAAGACATCTACCATCTCTCTGGGCAAGGTGTTCACAGATATCCAGATATTCCTTTCTATTCAAAAAGCCTCTACTCTGTATCATGACTATTTACATATATATACACACTACGATGGAAAACAAAAATATACCCTTCAGAGCCTTGTTGAGATCTCTTACAAGGAGGAGATCATACTAAAATGTGTCTTTTCTCCTGCCCTTTTATTCCATTAATGGCCTTTCAATACTTAAAGGGGGCTTTAAAGAAAGATGGGGGCAGTAGCAATACAAGGGGTAATGGTTTTAAAATAAAAGAGGGCAGATCCAAATTAGATATAAGAAAGAAAATTTTTATGAGGAGTGTGGTGAAACACTGAACAGACTGCCCAGAGAGGTGGTGGAGGCCCTGTCCCTGGAAACACTGAAGGTCAGGTTGGACAGGCCTCTGAGAAACCTGGTCTGGGTTAAGATCTCCCTGTTAATTGCAGAAGAAGAGTGAGTGTAAAAAGCCTAAAGATGAAGCTGACAAAATAGATCTTTACATGAACACAATACTATATATATACATACATACATACATATATATATATATGAATATATGAATTATTGGGCTGGAATATAGCCAAACTGTTTTTTCTTTCCAGAATGCATATCCGGGAAATTTTTGTTCACATCTTGATAGTTTTTACTGGGCGATAATTTATAGGCCAGCTGATGTCAGCATAATCAGAGTTTAGTACGATTTCTTCTTCTTTTTGCTCAGCAGTGCTGTATTTATTGGCCTGTTAAGTTCCATTTCAGTGAGGTGTAGCCTGAGCCAACGGAACATAACTTTGAAAGACTCCTGAAAACAAGGTCTCTCCCTGCACTTTATACTCCCCCTCATGCTTTATATTCTCATAATATATTAAAGATTTCTAGTGTCACCTTCCAAGAAATATCCAACTTTTGCTCATAAATAATTTTTAGCAGTTTTGACTTTTCTAAATATTTGTGGGTTTTATTTTTTTTCTATTCCCACTTTGCCTGACAAAATGACAAGTTCACGGGCAAAGCCTGATTGACTGTCCCACATTAGACATTTCACAACTGTCTAAGCATAGTTCAGATGTCACCAAACCCAGCCAAGAGGCCTCTACAGAGTTCAGCAGGTTATCATTTTCCTACTGTTTGATTTGTGGTTACTCTGCTTCAGTAACTGTAAAGAAATTAGTTCCCGGCTAGACAGGAACTGGCAAAACGAAAGTGGTGTTGATCGAGGTGTTACTGACATGGACAGGTTTTTTCCCCTGTAAGTGATATTTGTCTTGTCTTGTCCCAGGGCATTTTCTAAAGTCATTATTTCTAACTACTTCATTGGCTCTTTCTTTTTTTTTTTTTAATATGTAGATGTAATCACTTTGTCTAGAAGCTTTTTTCAGCCATTTCTTCTTTGCATTTTCATATCTATTTTTATGGTCTGCAGTCAGCTCTCAGTGAATACAGAGGTGGTTTGCTCTTCTCTTGCCTGAAGCTGATCTCTCATTGTTAGATGTCCCTGCATTCATGTACACACCTCGCACAGAGAGGAAATAGATGTGAACTGAGACTGCAGAGATAAAAACTGCTGAGGCTGAAGAAAAGAAAAACTAAATCCAGCTTGCACAAATGAAGTCTGTGTCAGAAAGTTACACAGCTCCTCCAGCCTCATTCATGGTGCACTGAATTTGTCTTATAACAGGACAATTATTTTTTCAAAACGTGTTTTCAGGGCCATATTTAAACTAAGAATAAACATGGGTTTTCCAGCAAAGGCACTGAAAAAAAAGGCCTTTCATTATCTTGCCTATATTTTCAACCAATTACTGCTCAAACAATAAATAAGCCAAAGAGAGAGGTATTTTTCTCTTCTATGGAAATGTTGATATTTTGAACTTTTTCAGGAGATAAAAATACTCAGACACAAAGCTCACTGTAGTTTGGGCATATTAAATCATCCTTCTGAGAGGAAAAAAGCATCAGCTCCCTGAATTTAAGCACGAGTTCTTTTCAATTTATGCTAATTGGTTAAAATTTGAAAAGACAGCCTGCTTTTAAACCAAACCAAACCAAACCAAACCAAACCAAACCAAACCAAACCAAACCAAACCAAACCAAACCAAACCAAACCAAACCAAACCAAACCAAACCACCCATATGATATTGCATTTTAAAAAATAACAAATTATGCCATTTGGAGTGCAAACACCTTGAAACTTTGGGTGAACTTGTAGTGAAAATGTCCCATCCTGCAGAAATTTATGGCTGCTAATGAATCAACTTTTTTTTTAAAGAAGATTTATACAAAAACTTTGAAGAACTCTACTGGAAGACCATTGATATTTAAACATACAGGATTCAAGGATAAGAATAATTCTTCCCCATTACTAGGAGTCACATTTGCTTTGAACAAAGTAAACCCTTTCATAGAATTCGACTTTTCCTTGGCTCACCCAGTCCAATTCAATCTGGACAATGAGGACCTGAGAGATGCATGGCTGGTTTGTCATCTGAAGTTCAGCTTTTTGCTCTGAAGTCTCCTGGTTTGGTCCTGGGTGTCTGCTACTGTGACAGCTGTCACATGGGCATCACCAGGTGCTCAGAATATCCACCTCTGTGTCAGGTTTCTGTGTACCTTGAGCTTGTCTTTGAAGCAACTTAGTGATTTCTGAGCATGAAAAGCTTTGTCATATAAGAGGAAGAAATCGGGGGGGGAAAAAGAAAACGGAAGTTGAGGAATGAAAAAGTGCAGTTAAAAGTGACCTGAGTCCATGCACCCTGTGGTCCCTGGGTAGCCAAAAGTCCCAGCAAGAGCAGCCTACGCCTGGCAGACCTCAGTGAAGTAGCCTAGAGGTCAGAGTTCTGCTGTCCTTTGCATCCTGGGGGCTGGCTGTGTGGGAAGTGTTCCCAAGCAGCACTGATGTGGCAGAGAACAGGAGTCATATACTCTACACCGTACCCTTGCAGTGACTGAGTCAGAGAAATTAGAGATGGAAAATGCACTTAGGTCACTTGGTCCATTCCCTGACTGTGTAAAGGTTGCCCCCTACAATGTGTTCTTCATTTCTTTGTCTAGTCAGCTTCCCCCTTTTCCCTGGGGGTACCATTCCACATAGTAATAGACCTCGTTGTTAGGAAAATTTTCCTGATGTGCAGCCTAAATTTTCCTTGGCTCACGTTCATCCCACTAGTTCAGTTAAAACCTCCTAGTCAGCTCTTAACTTCTCTCCACCTCAGGCCCTTTTCTTCCATCAGAGGAAACAAATGAGTCTGATTGAGTAAAGCACTGTGTGTTTAAAAAATAATGACATCCTTACCTCCCAAGAGTGATAGTCAATACAGAATTAACGTTAAATGTGCAAATTGCCTTATTTTGTATGGAAGAAATGAATAAGCCCCTGGAAGCTTTAATCACCTGTCCCTTGGCATGGCTTGAAAAATCCAGTGTCTACCACCATTTACTAAAACCCATGGAGCCAGGTCCCACCTGGAACTGATCAAACTGCCCTGGTTGCTCAACCCAAGCTCAAAGTCCCACGGAAATTTTTGTCACCCAAAGGCCTGTGAGTTCCCTTCCCAGTCAAGGCTGGGAGTAGAGCCATTTACCACCTCACTGATGACATACCTCATGGACTGTGGGACACCAGACTGGTGTCACCAACACTTTCACTGCTTTGAAGAATCTGGGAGTAACTGGGGGGTTTGGATTTCCACTCACAGATAGCCAAGTTAAGCTAAGAATCCACTATGCTCTCCTAGCAGAGCCACATGAGTATCTGATGTTTGGATTCTGCTGACAGGAAGAAGAAATGTCATTTTTATTGACCCAAAATAAATACTGTCAAAAAAAATTGAGGAAATGGGTAAAGTAGCAGTGCAGGGGAAGCAAAATGCTTCAATTATTTCTTGAACTACTGGTGTGGCTTGATATCTTTAATAAAATAAATATTAAGAAATAGAAACAGTCTTTGATATTTTTCATTTTTTTTTTCAGGAGCCTCTTATTTTTGTTTTGTGACAAAAACAATTTGTTGCCATCACCATGAATCACCAAGGGCTTCAGCTGGTGGAAACCCACAATTTTCTGTTCAAAATATGTTTTGAATTATAGTTATAAGTAGTAAGCTCTTCAAGAGGGCTCTTCCAGTAAGACCTGTCTGTGAATAAAAAAAAATAAAATGAGATTTCAAGCACCGTTCAAGATAAATGGGAGGCCAGGGTGAGTGTTAGATGGGAACGATGTGGATCAAATCAGAGGTTGACATTATACAATGTACAGCTAGTGTCTGGGAACCACTTCCACAAGGAAAAGCAGTAGTGAGAAGTTACTATTTCAGTCTGGCTTATTTTAGAGAGTCTGCAGCAGAACCTGGCCAGGGGTTGTGGTGTACTTCTGTCTTCAACTTCTACATAACTGAATTCCTCTTTGTTGAGAGGAAGACTTCAGTTTCATGATATAGCTTGTTATTAAATAATTACCTTGTGCTGTTATGGTGTTTAAAAACCCTTTCCATGCTAAGCTGTGCATGATGGTAGAACACCAACCTACTCCTTGCTCTGAAAATGTAAAGGTTAGGTGTAAAATGGAGGAGGCAGAGAGCAATCAGAGTTATAGAGGAGCAGATGGACACCTTCGCTCAGTGCTGCAGTCCTGGCACTCCCAGGAGAAAGGACAGAGTCTCATCCTCTTGTGCCAGGCTGGATGGGGCTCTGAGCACCCTGATCTCATGGAAGGTGTCCCTGCCCATGACAGGGAATTGGAACTGGGTGATCTTTAAGGTCCCTTCCAAGTCAAGCCATTCTGTGATTCTATGACAACTGAAAGCCCACAGTATGTCACCTTTATTTCCTGTAAGACCAGTATTAATTTCCTCATGTCCTACAGCCTAGCTCTTTACAGCTAAGGTTTCAGTGTCTGTCAAGAGGAAGAAAAATTCCATGTGGGAGATGACGAGAAACACCTGAGCAAATAAAAACTATGGTGCTTTTTAACTTCCAGAATCAATCTCCCATCTCAGCCATGGTTTGGAAAGACCCTTGTCCAGGTTTATTCTGCTCCTGTGCACTTTGGGAGCAGTGCTGCCTGCCTCAGTGCTCCTCTGGCACAGTGGGCTCCAGAGCCAGCTGGGGCTGGGCAGACCCTGCATTTCTATTGCACCCTTGGGTGATGTGAGCAGAGGCTCCCCAGCCCATGGGAAGGGGATGGAGTATGTGGCTCTGGTCTCTGGCTGCGTGACTCTGTTGTCCCCTCCCAAGCACAGCCATGCACCAGCACAACCACTGCACACACAACCCAGGACAGGGCCAGTCAGGGTATTCTTGCCCACACTGGTGGTGCAGCACCTTCTGCCCCGTGGCATCCAAAGAGGATCTCTCACCAGGCTGGCAGCTGTGGGCTCAGGATAAAGCCCTGTGGTTATGGGGGCAGCCAGTCCCTGGCACAGGTGTCCTGGTTTGTTGTTCACAGACTGAAACAAATTGAACAGAAACCCAAAGAACTCTTCAAAATGCTGTAGTGAAAGCTCTGGGAGGAAGCTGGAGGCATAGACCTTATGGCTTTGTGGGCAGAGATGGGTGTCCACAGGGGCATCTGGCAGAGGGTACCTGCTTTGTGCTTCCCAGACAGAGCTGTGATGGAAAACCCTCTTGTCTGGAGGAGGGAGCTCACTCCCAGGCTCTGAGCTGCCAGCTCACAGCTGGGCTAATGGGAAAAAATGCACTCCCCAGCAATGCTTCTTTATAAATTATTTTTACTGGGAGATTTGAGTGTCGTTACAGTGAATGTGTGTACAAATATTGGAAGAACAATGTGTGCTAGAGAAAACAAAGTGAAAAACCACCCGGCTTCCTATTTCTCCTGGGTAAACCTGTGATTTCTCCCACCTTCTTGAGTTGCAGTCTAATACAATATTGTACAGCCTGCTGCCTCCTTAAATAATTCCTGCTGGAGTAGCAGACACTGAGTACATCACTCAAACCCCACGAAGTTGTTTAGCTTTCAGTTCCACATCCTGAGGAGTTAACTCTCTGGGAGAATGGAATGACCTGGATGTTCCTCTGGGTGCTCTCCTGGCACAGGATAACTCCTGGCATGGGGCTAGAGCTGGATATTTTGGAGGGGCTTCCAGTTTTACTGTCAGTCTTATTCTCCTGAGCTCCCATTTCCCCTCTTCCTGTTCCTCACACTTCTATTGTGATTCAAATAAATGTGATATATTAATGTTTCACCGGTTTAAAATGAACTGCAATTACCAACAGAGGATTTATTTCGTTTACTTCCAGCCACCTAGAAGGCAAGCATCTGGCTTACACGAGTCATCTGTAGTCTGGGGAGAGCCATGGGCATTACCAGAAGTCAAATGCATTTCCTACCTATTTTAAATACCTTTTTTAGGCTGAGATGAACAGCACACTGAAAGCCCATGGCTGTAGAGGAATTACAAACCGAAGGTTTAGATCATTCAGGTGTGGTGACTTGAAACCCACTTTCAATATTTGTTCAGAAAGAAACTGTGAAAGATGAGATCAGTGTGTTTGGGATTTTGATAGGGAGGCCACAAGGGGTTGATCACAATGCTTACTCTTAACAACCTGGCCTCCAGCCTTTACATTTTCTCATCCAGAGTGTTTTAGGGTTTTTTAGTAAAAAAACAAAGCAGCATGTGTCAGTTTTAAAATAAATTTTCCCCTATAAATTCCTGCCCTGGAAAATAACAAGGCTGTGGAAGAGGAAGAAGATGGAGCAACTGAAGATGTCACAAGAGACAGAAGGCCAGCAGGGGATTTTAATATTTTAACAGCCCCTGGAGTGTGAAGTGATGAGTTTATTTCTACACAGGACTTTGAACACTCACCAAGGCACTGTAACTTTCAGCCCCTCATGCTTTGAGCTGAATCAAAATGAATAATTTAGAGAAGAATGTCTCTTGAACTCTTTGCCATAGGTTGTGGGGCTCTGTCACGTTGGAGCAACCTGGACTTACGATTTCCGCAGGTGCTGGGGAACTGTGGGGACACAGTGCCAGCTCTACTGGGGTTTCCATCTTTCTTCAGCCATTCTGCTGCCACTTGTAGGGGCTTTAGGAGACTTTTTTGCAGTAAGATGCACTCCAGCTTTTGACTGGCAGCATAGCACATGGGGAGCAGCAGCTCAGCAGTGCCAGTAAAACTGCTGAGCACACACAGAGCAGCAGTGGGCCTGGTAGCACCAAGCTGGATGGGGATGGGGACAGATGAAAACCAAGAGGATCAACCAAAACCTGAGATAGAGTCAAACTTTTGCCAGCAAAGTGATGCAGTCAGAACAACAGCTTGTTTCTTGCAGGGTTTAAGTGGTTTAAAGAAGTTGAGGGAGTAATTCCCAAGGGACACGAGTATTGAATGCACTGAGTAGGGAATAATGCACTTTGCTGAGTGAGGAGCATGTGGGGAGGACCTCTTTGCATGGCAGTGAAGCCTTTTTGTGCTATGGTGGGGCTGCCCAGACATATCTGAGCTGGGTTTTAACCCACATGGGCCGGGTACAAACCCTGCAGAAGACTCTGCAGATGGGCACCTGTGGCATTAGAAGAGTCCTGGCCAGGCTCATGCTGGCTCAGGGTGCAGAGACTGCTCCTGCCCACAGACAGCCTCTGTCTGCCTTACGGGCCCCACAGCCAGCTGCTGTGCCCTGTGGTTACCAAGCCAGTGGCAACCACAGTGGTTACCAAGCCAATCCAAAAGCTGCTGCTTCTGGCTACAGGCTCTGGTGCTGCTTTGTTGTCAGGATGCTGCTGTCAGGACCAGACAGCTCGGAGTCTAGACTGCAAAGGTGTTCAGCATCTAATATCTTTGGCTGTGACACCACAGAACTCTCATTCCTTTAGGAAGAGGCTCAGAAGAGCACTTTTCCCTCCCTGCCAGCTGGATTACACTCATAGGATCTTTGAGAAAGAAGAACATAGCCTTTGCAGCTGAATATAGGCAATTTTTTTTCTGGCTTTTTCTGGATTTGCATGCCATGGAAACTGTTCCCAAATCCCTTAGACACCCAAATGAAGTCAGCTCTAACCTTGGTTGGTAAAGCATCGACAGCTGAACAGTAAGACTTTCTGAACTTATGGCTGCATGCCTTGCACAGATCTAGAAAACTCCAGTGACATTTTCATCAATATTAGGCCATGAAAGGTTACTACTGGAAAACAGCAGGGTTAATCAAGCAAAACTATTAACAGTGGGAGAATATGCTATTTATTTACTACTTATGAAAAGTAAATATATTAAATAGCTAAAATGACAGAGGGAAAGATGGTAAAAATCAAAAGAATTCCTTTTAATTTTTTTAATCATCAAACTTTCCCCTTTCTTTCCTGTCCTATATTTCATAACGAAAGGAGGAAAAGTGATAAACTTCCTTTATTTTTACTTTTTCAGTCTAAGGAAATGGACAAATCAAAAGCCAGAATGTTCTAAAGATACTCCTTTTATCTCCTTTCGTTGAAACACATATTTAAACACAAACTTAAATGGTAGTGTAGGACATCTGTGAAATGGCTGGGAGTTTTTTCATCTTTTTCTAAACACAGCAGAGGAAAAAAGGTCTGATCAGACTAGGAAAAAAACATGATTGAGAAGGACAATTCCTTTGTCTTTCAGGCACAGACTCAAAAAACATGGATAGGTTTATATATAAATACATATGCAGTAACCAAAACCTCAAATTCAAATACACCTGAGCTTTGGGGAAGTTTGTATATTGATTCAATCTTTGTGGCTTAGGCTCATCTTTAACAGAAATATTTGCAAATAGACAGAATACTTCCTCTTTAATCTTATCTAGTGATCTGTCTGTTTGTCTGGGATTTTCCTAGAGATGGCCTCAGATCCTGATATCTGAGGGCTGTGTAGCTAAATTACGGCGAGATCATACTCAACTTCACAGAGAGGTTTATTTTCTCCTGTTTGCCATGGGCATGTGTTTTGTTTTAATCCACTGGGATGAAAGGCAGAGCAGCAGCATAGTCTGGTTCAGCTGCCACCAGGACTGTACTTGGCCCACCTTTGGGAAAAGATATTTTGACCAATGGTTCATAAAATCATAGAATGATTTGGGTTGGAAGTGACCTTAAAGATCAGGAACACACCCGACAGGGACAACCTGGTCTGGTTGTTTGCACTATGGCAGACCATGGCTGAGATGCACAAAACAGCTCTGCAAGAGCTGTTAGTTCTCTCTCCAGGGGCTCTTCCAGAGCTGCAAGCACATCCCAATCTTCATCTCCCATCTCTGGTCTCTCCACCCGTCCAATGGTACCTCACTAGATACTCTACAGGTCACACCCTGGGAGGAGCAAATCCTGCATTCATGTCCAAGAGGTTTTTCTCCATCTACCAAGAGGATTGTTTAAAATTTCACACCTTAAATGCCACCTTTAGACTAGCTGCTGCACCTTAGCAATAGGGAAAGATTGTGAAATGTCAGGATTTATCTACGTGTGCCTGGATAATTGTTCTAAATTAGCTCAGTCTGTTTATGCCCTTCAAGAACTGTGGTACCACTGGCAAATAAGACAGATTGACTTAAGCTAAGCACCTTCACTTCTCTCTCTCTTGAAGGGCAGGAGCTGGCTGTTTGGTAGCTGTTCAGCCTCAGTGATGCTTAGACAACTACACTGCTTTGTATTCTGAACAATTTATCATGGCTTGTACCTGTGTTGGTAGTTACAATTACCCCTGAGATTTAATGCACTGGGAAGGGCTCCAATTTCAACAGAGCTGTGCCATTCAACATGGATGGGGATAAACAGGGAAATTTTTCAGAGTTTCATTGTGTCCTTTCCTTCCTTTGTCCCCCCACATTGCCCAGAGTGGTTTTGTCACATCCTCGAGCATTTTCTCGTGGGTAACTTCTCACCACTTCAGATTCCCAGCATTTTCTGTGTGAGACCTCACCGGCTCCTACCACTGCTCATGTGGTTAATGTGAGAGGAGGGGAGTGAGCGCATCTGAAAGGAACGCGAGAAATATAAACAATTTTATTAACAAGACCACAAAACTATTTTTTAATATGTGCAGCCATTTACAAGGGGCAAACAAACAAACGGAAAAACCCACTGGGGAGACATGGTCGGTGTCTGCGACCGCAGCGAGCCCGCTCCAACGGTATGGGCAGGTTTGGGGAGGGTCCCTTTCCTCTGGCCAGCACCATTCCCTGTGAAATCTGGCACTAGGGAAGTGGGGAGCCACCAGCATCCTGCTGGGGTGCCAGGGACGATGCCAGCTGGGTCAGGGCTCGGGCAATAGTGGAGAGGTGGCTGTTCATGGTCCGCAGCTCCGCCAGGATGTCGCTCACGTTCGCCGACGCCTCGGAGCCCGCGGGCGCGGCCTGGGCAGCCGGCGGTGGGGACGGAGCCCCCGGAGCGCTGTTTCCCATAGGTGCTGCCTGGGGATTTTGCTCTTGGGAGGGGTGTGGGGCTGGGCTGCTGCAGGGCTTCATGCCTTCCAGGGAGCCTGTGCTTACGGGTGGCTGGTCTTCCTCCTTGCCTTGAATGGTGGCGAGCGTTGCCGAGGCGAGGAAGGGCAGCCAGTTGATGAGGTGGGTGGCACCACTGGGTGGGACAACAGGCAGATAAATCCCAGGGTGCAGGGATGGAGTAGAGGCAGGTGGGGCAGGAAGAGAAGGAAGTCCAGGGTGAACAGTGGCAGCAGAAGTGGATGTTGATGGTGAAATGGGAGGTGGTTTTGGATGTAAAGCTGCAACACATGGGGGTAATGGTGGTGAAAATGATGCAGTACCAGTGTCAGAGGAACAAGAGGGTGATGCTGGAGCTGTGAAAGGTCCAGGCTCTTCAGAAGTTGGTGGTGAAGTGGCAGCAGGTGGAGCATCAGGAGTGCAAGGATCTGAATCTGCAAGGAAGATATACCATGAGCCTTGATTCACACATGTACTTACATACAGACTGTTGCCTGCTGTCTCCTCAATGGGACCAAGCCCTCTTTAATGAAAAAGGAAATTTCACCAGCTGGCAGTGATACTCTCTGTAGGCCCATTAGAAAAGAAGAGATGTAATCTAAGACAAGAGCCTATTGTAGGTAAGCATGAACTAAATATTATAAAACTAAATTATCTTTCCACTCTCATTCTTCATAAAGCCTGTGGACAGGCCTGAACATTTTTCTGGTTGGCATCTCATAGCTATGAATTAGCTGGTGAATTACCTACTTGTTTTCCTGGCCAGCCATGGAACTATGGTAATGTTCTAAGTGACTCAGATGTCCTGTGTAGATGGGAGGGCTGGATGGCTTCTGCCAGAGCTGAAGTTAATTGCTGCTTTACAGAGGGTCCCAGTTTTCAGCATTTTGGTTTGAACAGACAGCTAAAGACCAGACACAATAAGAGCTACCTAGTGGGTTAGACCCTTCAATCTTTTTTTCAGAGTTCACACAATCAAAGTTTGATGTGTATTCCTGTCTAGATTCCGTCAGCAACTTCAATATGAAAATCAAAAAAAGAAGAGACAGAAAGAAATTGTTGACACTGACCATCCCAGCCTGAAATTTGTGCCCTCTTGGAAGTAGTTCACTAGACCTCATTTGATGTGCATTAAGGTCATTAGAAATATTCTTGCTTGGACAGAGTCCATCAGATACAGCAAAGGAAGAAAGAGCAGCCTTTGGACGATATAAAGAGGCTTGGAGAGCCACATGATGGTCTAAGGTGTTTTACCCACTGTGCCCAGTTGCTAAATTCCACATGGTAAGGATGATCCTATTTTTACAATCATTCTGAAAGCCAGGAATATAATAGGAAATTTTACCTTTTCAATCCCCTCAAAGATTTGCATAGGTGGAATTACTATATCATGCTGTACATCTTTATTTTAGCATTGGGAACACATTATGCAAAAGGCAGTGAGATGCTACAGGAGTGGTTAGTGTAAGACAGATGAATTTTAAAACTACTTTTGCTGCAATTAAGTGCAAATTTTAAGGCACTGCTGTGGATACAAAGACACAAATTAATAAATTCATCTAGGTTAAAACAACCTAGAGAAAGCCAAGTACTGAGGTGTTAACACTATGCTATTATTATTTCTGGCATCTAAAAAATCTGATGTGAGACATCCATTTTCATTACTGGCTGCTCTGGTATTCCAGATAGCAAACTGAAATTCTGACTCAAAAGCAAAGGTTTTTCCCTGTCATTCCTAATACCAAACCAGCTGGACATGCAGCCAGGAGAAGTCCATCTTTATCCCACATGGGACTACTATGTTGTTCTTAACCAGACACACATGTTACTTGGAGGGGATTATGACACAAAATTGAGTCTGCCTTTATGTTCCTGAGATTTTTATGGAGAGTTACTGCAGGTTCCTTGAAATGGTTTCCTTCCTTTGTGTATTGGCTTTCTTCCCAATGTGAAGTCCCTGCCTACACAGGCACTTGAGCCCTATGCACTGGAGGTGGGCTGAGGATGCTGGATTTTGGGCTTCCAAAGAGCTATTGATTTGTATTTGGTTTCTAAAAACAAAAGCAAAAATAAAGCACAGCTCAACTACAGGTTCCTTTTCCATCCAAACCACCAAAGTTTGCAAGGACTGAGATGAAAGTTTCAGGTTTGGCTGCACTGTGGTGTTAACCAGAACAGTGTTTATGGTCCATATATAGCGTGGCTAATCCCTGTCCACACTGCCCAAGCAAACTAAATTAAGTGTAAAGTTTTTCCATACATTAGAGAGCAGAGGAAGCTCGACAGACATTGATGTAATCTGGTTTAGCACTGTGGCAAACTGTCACAAATGATTCTTAAATAGTCAGAGATACTGGGATTAATATACAAAGAGTAGCAATTTATACAGACAAAGATAGAAGCAAAAATCTGGACACCAAAGGCTCTTCCATTTGGCTGAAACCTTTCCAAACTGTGTGGTTTCCCTATCAGAAGCCACAGCTTTGTCATCCCCCTAATCCCCCTTTAAGATTTATTTTTATCATGCAGCCTTTAAACACAACTAGCTCAGCTTGATCAGGCTCCCATAGTTCCATCTAAAAAATTCCACATGGGTGTCTGGACACCTGCACACAAATCCTTGTGTATCCAGGACATGTGGGAGCTGTTGCAATGCTCAGATCATAGAACCCAGAGTGACTGATGGCTGGGATGGGTCTGACCCAGCTGCTCAGCCTCCAAAGACTGCAGAATCACAGCATCACTGAGGCTTGGAGGGACCTCTGCAGACTGCCCTGTCACAAACCCTGCAAAGCAGGGTCAATAATTTTTTCTCCAAGGTCAAATTTGCTGGGGTGCATTTGAGAAAGTCCAATTATATGGGAGTTCTGAGTAGGATGAAGCATGGAGCAAGCAACTACTCTTATGTATCAGATACAACAGGATGATTCTCTTTATTTCCTTCCTCTCTGGTGCTGTTTTTTTTCTTTCTCTCATTGCAACTCATCACAACTTTAGTCCTTGTTTATTTCCATTTTTTTTGTACAGCCCTCACAGAGAGAGTCTTAACTGGAGCATGCAGGTGCACTGTCACTGCTGGGGGTGTTCAATCCACATCTAGACAGAGCTGGAGCTAAGTGGGCTTGGATGGATGCCTGCAGAGAAGAGAGATGTTGAACACAGAGTGCTCAGACAAGTACAGTTACCTTCCCTAAAGATATCAGCCCACCTGTTCCTGGTCATACAGCATCCCCCAGTACACCCAGTCTACAGCAGCTGCATGGATGCTGTAGCCTACTCCCACATGCAAAGACTGACTGTTCAAGGCAAGCTTGTAGCTTAGAAGAAAATTTATATCACCAGCTGGGGGAATGAATCCAGGGCTCAGAAAACCTGGGCTGGGATCAACTTCACCAAAACAACTGAACTAAAAGTGCTTGGTGAAGAAATTCGTTGGAAGTCCCTGCGTTTTCCATGTTGTGTATAGAGGGAAAGCCCCCTAAATGAAGGCTTAGACACATAAGATGTATCTCTCTGAGCAGTCTCTGGAGTTACCTCTTTTACATTGAGTGCACAGGCAACTCTGCCTCATCCTTCAGGAGAATTGTTTTACTGAGATGGGACTCCAGTCACAGAATCACAGGATATCCAGAGAAGGGACCTCCAAAGCTCATTGAGTCCAAATCCTCATCCTGTACAAGTGCACCCCAAAAATCACACCATGTCTCTGAGAGTGTGTTGTAGTTTTTCTTGAGCTCTACCAGGCTTGGTGCCATGTCTACTTTCCTGGGGAGCCTGTTCCAGTGCCCAGCCACCCTCTAGGTGAAGAAACCTTTCCTAGCATCCAACATAAACCTCTCCTGATACAGCTTCATGTCATTCCCTCAAGTCACCTTTGGCTTGTCTGTCTATACACAGTCACAGTCTACAGCGTAGCTGTCTACATCTTATCTAATTCCCAAGCCTTTCTTTGCACTCAGTGGATTAAATAAGTTGAGCATCACCTCTTTATTGCTAGAATGAGAGATTTGTCCTCATCACTTTGCTGGGAGTAATGTTGGTTAACTAAATTGGATGTGGATGTCATGATGTGAAAATGCCTACATAGCAAAAGAGAACTGTACCAGTGCATAAAAATGACTGCCCAGCTTAAAAACATTCCCTACCCTCCAGGATCTACTATGGATCTCCCAAAGGGAAAACCATTGCAAACCTTGTTTTACCTATTTGCAGGTAGGAGGGAACACTTCTGCTCTGCCACCTCCAAGAGGATCTCAGGGTGTCCAAAACTCATGGGACTGTAAATAGGGCAGTAATAAGAGGGACCAGAGGAGCACCTCCAGGAGAGGATTTCCTGGTACTTCTCCTGCTCATGATGATCGTTTTTACCAAATGATTAATGGTCTGCCCTGTGAGAATGGCAAACTAAAGTTATTTTAAATGCATTCAGCTGTATGAGAAGATCATGTATTTGACTTTAGAGTCAGCCTTGGCTATCTCAGCTGCTTTTGTTTGACTACTGATTTTATCTGCCTTGCAGCCAAATTGCTGCAAACTCTGATTTCTTAGTCTATTTATTGTCAACTAACAATGGAAAGGTCTGTGAAGAAGAAATCTTGAGGGAAAAGCAGGAGCATGACTTTCCACAGATTCAGCTCATCTAACATTAGCCCTTTAGCTGGCATCTAGCGTGAGGCAGTCATCTTGGCTCCAGTCAAAAAGAAGCACCTCTGGGGTAAAGCCATTCCAAACTATTGAGTCCCTGAGTGGGGTGAAGGATTGGGCTCTGAAGTGTCCCTCCCCTCCCAGAAATTCTGGTAAGTCAAGTACCTTAGACAGGCTGAGTACTTTCTAAATGGCTCAAGTTGGGTGAGTTGAACTCCTCACTTTACAGGTAGATGTAGCAAGTAATTTCACAGAATTACAGATTGGATCAGGCTGGAAGGGACCACAGGGTCCCTTGTCCATGCCCCCCTCAGCAGGGCCATCCCAGAACACAGGGCACAGGATTGTATCCAGACATTTCTGGAATATCCCCAATGAGGCAGACTCTCCACCCTCTCTGGACAATCTGTTCAGTGCTTGGTCACTGCCCAGGAAAGAAGTTCTTCCTCATGGTCAGGTGGAACTTCCTGGGCATTGGTTTCTGCCCATTGCCACTTGTCATATTGCTGGGCACCTCAGACTAGAGCTTGGCTCCATCCTCTTGGCACCACCAATTTCCTATCAAATCTCAATAGCAGCTGGGTAATGCTGCCTCTGTGCTCCCATGGAAAGCACAAAACCATAGAGATAAGGTTTAAGATGCAGGACAGTAGAACCTGAAGCCCCTAGAGTGCTTCAAGGAATGAGCTTGTGGTTGAGAAGGTGATAATCTTACAAGTGAGTCAGGACTGAACAAGCAATCTATTTCAACAGTGCCAGTACTTTATTTAAATAACCAGTACTTCAAGGGGGCTTGTAACAGTGAGGGAGATCAACTTTTAAAGAGAGAAGATAGTGATGGGAAAAGGGGGAATGATTTTAAACTACAAGAAGAGAGATTCAGACTCAGCATCAGAAGAAAGTTTTTACTCAGAGGGTAGCGAGGCACTAGAACAGGTTGCTCAGAGAAAATATGCCTTCCCTGGAAGTGTTCAAAGCCAGATTGGATGTGGCTTTGAGCAACCTGGTCTAGTAGAAGGTGTCCCTGCAATGAGCAGAGAGGTTGGAATGAGAAAATCTTCAACATTCCTTCCATCCCAGACTGTTCTAGGATCCTGTGATACTGTGATTCAATGATAAGGCTACTGAGATGCTGAAATGAGCCTCTTTGGTGAGACAGTGACCTGCAGGAGGCCTCTGTGCTGTGTCCTTTCTGCTCAGGTTTATGCAGCTGCTCTAAAGCTGTCGGTGTCTGTGTGTGCGCCCGCGGGACCGAGTGCGTGCGCGCTCCCCCGGCATTTTGCAGCTGCTTCCCAAGAAAGTCTAAATATAAGCCTGCCTCCTCTTTCTGGTGAGAAGTGAAACTCAAGTCCCAACAGCTTGTGGTAAATGAAAGCCCCAGAGCAGCCTGTGCGTCACTGAGGGCGGTGCTGCTTTTGCACGGACAAAATCCATCTTTGGGACCTGAATCTGAAGCCAACCCTCCTGCACTGCTCAGGTTTGATTCAGATGGAGAGCATTACTTCCCATTGCCAGGCTGAGTCAAGCTTAAAAGGGTTTCAAGCAAGTTTAGCAGGGATTAAGTCACCAGCTTGGGTGAAGAGGCCCCAAGACATGACATTGGAGTAAGTCTGAACAGAAATATCAGTGTGAGCACTCCAGGATTGGTGTTTGCATACATGTGATTTCAGAAACAGAATTTGGCTGTAGATATTATTTTGTCTCTAGTCTAGCCTTTAATTAATCGATAAATCAATCTAAACTAGCTCTGAACACTCGCTTTTGGGTGAGCAGCTTAGAAATGCATAGAAAATTCATAAAAAGCACTAGACAAGCTTATTGTTAATTATTTTTTAGATAAAGCAAATCACATATAAGTCCTAGGAACCCACTCCTCTCTTTGCAGGTGGAGAAATCCCAAAATATTTTATATGTCAAGATGCTGCTCCCTTTAATGACAGAAGTGTTTTTATGTAATTAAACATGTCTGTTCAAGTCAGGAGTTTTGTGCAAAATATTGATTTGAAAAAAAAAATAGATCAGAGTATTCGAAATCAACGCTATTCCTCTGGTTTGTGGCTTATTTTTAAAGGGATTTTGCAAATAATTGTAAGTTGTGAGAACAATGCTGTAATGGATCACATGGCAAAGTCTCTTCCAGGGTCCATGACATTTCACCAGAAACACCCCAACTCTGTCTTTGTGCTGTCAAACTGGTTGAGTCATTTCAGCAAGGCTCCTTCCTCTGGCCTCTTGCTTTTTAAGCAGGCTAATAACAATCCACAACCTATTCTACAGATTTTAATTCACTTAAAAGCTTTTCTGTCATCATAAACTTGTGCATCTCTTTGGATTTTTTTTTTAATTTTAATCAATTGTGGTCTGTTTTGGGGTCTGTTTCTCTTCTTTCAGGTACAGTACACCAGGCTTAGCTGGACTGAGCTTTATGTGACTAATCCCATTATGACTCCTGTGGAGTTGTGCTCTTTCAAAATTTCTTGAGTAATAGTCTGTTATGAGTACATACTTATTCCCATGTCATGCGAACAAATTTGTTCTCACAGTTTGTCATGGGCCATCTGCTTTTTCATCTTTGTCCCTGGCTTAATTTCAGTGAGATTTTATTCACTTCCTGACAAAGTGTGTGTTTTTGCACTCATTTGGGACCAGATTTTCCAGGAACCTTAGGTCCTTCTTTGACACCTAAGGGACAGAACCAGACTTTTTGAAGTGCTCTGCAGCTCCTGTTATTTCCAAAAACAGAAGAGTCCCCGAGGATGCCCTGCCATCTCAGTGTGGGGAGGGAATGGGAAAAGAGGAGGTAGGCACGTTGGAGAGGTAATATAGTTGGGCAGCAGGCAATTCCTCATGACAGCGCTCATTGCCTAACACATTTGTCCTGCTGTGCTCAAAGCACTGCTCAGACGAGTCCCACACTGGCTGCACTTTTTGGGGGCCAAACTGAAGCACACGAAAAATGAAATGTCTTGACATAAGTCCATCATGGAGCCAGGGGCAAAGGCCACTCTCATCTTTCCCATCAACCAGCATTGCCAATGCCATCCTCTGATGGCTCCTTTGCCCTATACTTCTATTAACACAACTTCTTAAATTGGAGAAAGATTCCTTCCCTTGCCTTTGCAGCACAGAAAAAAGGCACAGCAGAAAAATCTGTTGTGCGTAAGGAGACTGCCAACCCAGCCCTCCCGTGGCCACACAAGAACATCTCTTCCACCCACATATGCTCCCTTCCCAGCAACTTAGTGAGGATGGCAAAGTGGCTTCAGAGACTTTTTAGATTCTCTGAAACTAAAATAAGACTGACAACTACTTCTGGAGAGCCAAAAGAAACAGGAAGAAGAAGAAAGTGTATAATTGTTCAGACCATTTTGTTCAGACTGCCTTGTATTTTGCCTCTGTCAATGGTCAGTAAATGCTGCCCCCGAGGAAGTATCAAAACATCTTCAATAACAGCTATACCTTAGTCTATTGTAGGAAATTTTCCTGATGTTCCATTAATGAATCAGGTTTTTGGCCCAGGAGAGATGTTTACACTATCAACAATCGCCTTTGGTGGAGGCCAACAGATTTGATTTAAGATCAGGCTCAAAATGAACTGCAACTGCATGGACTGTAGCTGAAAGAGCTGGTGTGTAATTACATCTCTGGATCTGGCCATTAGCTACACCAAAGACTTTTTCCTGTTTTGAAACAGATAGCTTTCCCAACACGTGTAATTCTTCTGAGAGTCTTGTTTTCTTTTCCTAATAAGCACTATTGTCTTTCTAAATGCCCCTATTATGGTCTTATTGGCATTGTAAACATCACATAATTTTAAAATTATTTTTCTTTTTCCTGTTTCTTTTTCCCTTTTTCTTTTTTTTTTTTTCTTATCCTTTGGCAAGGTTTTAGAAATTAACTCCTAGAGTGATGAGTTTCTCGGTTTAGTTTTGCATTATGTGAGGAAATTTTTCCATCTATGCAAGGAATTTTGGATACTGATCAGCCAGGAGCATTTTCTATAAAACCACCTGTGTGCCTACTCTTTGTACCTTTCTCAATTGCACTTCCTGCCACACATGGCCCTAGAATAAATCCGTGATCCCATAACATTCAGCAGGTACTAAGAGATACCAAAGAGAGCAGATAGGTTGTGTATCTTTTACCTTTAAATCAAAGGATAATAGAATGATTAAGTTAGAAAAGACCTCCAAGATCATCAAGTCCAACCATTAACCTAAGAGTGCCTGGTCCACCACTAAACCATGCCCCCAAGTGCCATATCTAAGCATTTTTTGAACGCTTCCAGGGATGATGACTCCACCAGTTCCCTGGGCAATGTTCCAATGATGGACAACCCTTTCAGTAAAGAAATTTTTCTTAATATCCAATCTAAATCTCCCCTGGCACAACTTAAGGCCATTTCCTCTCATCTTATTCCTTGTTACCTGGAAAATGAGGCAAAGCTCATTTGGCTACAAACTATTTCAGATGGTTGTAGAGAATGAGAAGGACCCCCATGAGCCTCCTTTTCTCCAGGCTGAGCACCCCCATCTCCCTCAGCTGTTCTTCATCAGACTTGTGCTCCAGACCCTTCACCATCTCCATTGTCCTTCCCTGGTCATGCTCCAGCATCTCAGGTTGAGGCAACCAGGAACATTTATAGAAACAAATCTTGATGGTCCAGATATTTTAGGTTTATTTTTGTTTGCTGGTTTGAGATTAGTTTAATTTCTTAACATATATTCTCTGAAGACTTCAAAGCAGATTCAGATGTTAATTAACCAAAGATAGTTATATTTCCCTGCTTTTTTTTTTTTCCCCAGGAAAAATATGAGACACACCATGCAATCTTATGGTTTTAGTAGCCAGTGAGTCAAGTCTGGAAATTTGGTTCACATGAGTCAACAAGATTTCAGGTTGCTACAGAGAGTCCAGCAAGGACAGTGTCCAGCCAGCAGTGTACCGGCCTCTTTTTCAGACACAATATGGCTTTTTTTGGGCTGATTCATGAAACAATCTACATCCAGGCTGGCTTATCTTGAACCTCTTCCATGCTGTGCTTTTGGATGGTTTGTCTCTCTCAAAGGCTTCCCACAGATGTGCTCCTCACTGAAACACAGGAACCCAGTATTTTCCTGGGTATTTGCCATCTGACTGCCCCAGCACAAGGCTTCTGCTAAGCCTTAGAGTCTACATACCAGAGCAGTGGTCTAGCAGTCCTTATCTTGTACCATCCTTCAAGCTGTGTATACTCATTACTTAAATGGAAGAGACAGTGAAAAAGAGTGCAGAAAGTCTCCTGTCCCATCTAGAGCAGAACCAAGGTTGTTGGTTCTCCTCAGCGAGCAACTTTTAGGTGAAATAAAGGCTGAGTAGAAGGCCATGATTGGACACACCACAAAAGACTGTCTCTGCAAGATGAGCTTGGCTGTTGTTCTGTGTTAAGGGTTTGAAGGGCAAAACCTGCTTGTCAAGCTAAAAGTGAACACCTTGACTGTACAATAAAGAGCCCCTCAGTGATCTGAGGATGACAAAGGAATGATCTTGCCATAAGTATGCAAGAAAAGTCAGAACTAACTCGTGTAATTGATTAAATTTTCATATATTTCCCAGTATGTTTCATCCCCAGAGGCATGGTGCCATTTTTAGGAAAATAATCTTGTAACGAAAATCCCCTGAAACTGAACAGCCTGAGGTGGTTTTTCTCATCTTCATACACCAAGGAGCCACAGAGACCATATCTTTTCTGCAGAGTTAATCTGGATGGGAGACAGCCATATCTGAACACCTGAGCTATGCCAGTCTGGACATGAATTATTTCCCTGAATGACCCTATGACTCCTTTGCTGTTTGTGAACTTTCCTGAGTGTACCAGGAGTTTCAGACTGGAGGAGGAATATCTCATAGATTTTTATGTTTAGATACTCTGGGATGCTTTCCCAATCTCTTGTGTCAGATGTGGGAGGACTTGTTTACTCCAAGGAAAGGCTTTCAGGAAAGCACTGAAAGATTCAACTCACTCGTGATCAAATGTGAGTCCTTACTACAAGAAGGGTGAGTGCCAGCCCATGGCCAGACAGGATCCAGACTGCTTATCCCCTCCTCAGAGCTCCTAGCCTAGACTGAAACCACTTTCCAAGCCTGAAAGAAGTTTTAAATGTCCATGGAGCCAATGCCTTGGAGATGTACCTTTTATCCTCTTTCACTCAACTGCTCGATATGCCCAGGCAATTGTGGCAGGCATCATGGAAATGCTGTCTTCACAAAGACATTTTGTCTCCAATAACATTTTCATTTTACACCCAAGTCTAGCCGGAGGTGAATTCTTTTGTTTATTGAAGAGCCACAGCTCCTTTGGAACAAAATGTTCTCCTGTAAGCCGGGTGAGACGCTGGTTTTATTGAAGAACAGTCCTGCAGACCAAGACAATGCTGTACTTCACTACCCCTTTTGAATTACCACTCTGTCATTTCCCAGAGGAGCATGATCGGCCGACCACTAAACTCTGCTTTAAGATCTTATGCCCGATCTAAATGAGACAGAATGAAGCCCTGGAGAGATTTCAACCCTTGCTTTGTTGAAACAACATTGCTTTGTTTGGAATGTATTTGCCTTTGTACTGGGGAATGAAAATGTAACCCAGTGCCCAGTTTTGAAATACATAAATACAACACTTGGTAACGTAGTGTATATAAAGAGATCCATAGCATGTGCTTTTTCTTACACATCCTTTTTCTGGGAGATCTTCAACCAGTTTTTAAACCATCAAATCATGAGCTCTGTAACATCTCAGTGGAGGAGGAACATATCATGCCTGTGTTCCAGGCTAGCATGGTGACCCAGTTAGGAAATCTGTAGCAGACATGAAATGAAATCCAGACCTGTGCTTGCAACAATGAACTCAGCCTTCCCTTGTATCCAGTTGGATTGCACAAGCTAGGAGCCACCCAAAAGTTCATGACACCCACTCACAGCTCCAGTCAGTGGTCACTACCATTTGGCCCCCAGGTCTTTCCTGGGCTTTACTTTAATACCCTTAGATTATGAACTGAAGAGATTTAGAGTTATGATCCAAATCATCCAGCCCAGGTTGAATCCTGAGCTGGAAAGAGCTGGACAGCTGAGACAGTTGGACTTTTTCCTACCCCTTTCTACAAATTCACTGTTACTTCAGTGCATCTTGAGACAGAGATTTCATGAACACAGTCCTTTGCTGTACCATAAACTGGTATATGAAACTGGTGTAAACCACACCATCAGCAGCTGTGGAACAGCAGTCAGAGAATTTGGGGAGTGTTGCATGTGATAAGAACAGAAGAACTGCACTAGGAGGTTCCAAGTTCCTCATCCCTCCACCTATCCATCCTTCCCACCATGTGTCCCCCTGAATAACTAAATGGAAGAGGCATTTGCCCACTCTGAGAGCAAACAAACACTGTCAGTCCTGCCCAAACAGAGGTGCTCTGTCTCTCCGCCTGAGTCCATGTCCTTTGATCACCATGGGCACCAAGTCCTGACTGATATTTTGGGCTGTGCAGGGTGGGCTTGTTCACTCACTGGGCGGAGGGAAACACCTTGTTAGGATAGGAAGGAGTGATTCAGCCACTCCTTGCTCTGAGTCAATATTTACCCCGTGGCTCTGGGTTTGGGGGAGGGATGATCTCTCTCCAGGGTCACATTCCCACCCTCCTAAGTGAGGTGGCTGGAGCCACCAGTCCAGGAGGGTGCTAGCAACCTTCTCCTGGGAGCACAACTGCTTTTTCTAGGCTGCATTTGGATGCAAACTGGAACGCTGTGGCTATGTCTCTTTTTCTTGTTTTTTTTCTAATTGTAGTCTGAAGCTTTCCTTAATGGGACAGAGAAGTCTTTGAGACTGGAAATGTGCTCTTCTCTTTGTTTCTGGTAAGACATAACACTGTCCTCATGGGACCGCACTCCAACAGGGATATTTTAGTTCTGCCTGGCTCCACTTCTTGCTGGCCCGCGGTCTGATTGCTGTTTGTCACTGGGGCTGCGAGCGCTGGGGAACAGAGACTGCCCTCACTGCAGCCGCTCTAGTAGGCTGGAGCCCTGAATTTGGCTGGGCTTCCCAAGCATTTCCACGAGGCAAATAGTAACACTAATTTCAGCTGGACACTGTATTCCTTGGTCCCATTCCTAAGGGGCTGTGTTGTGCTGCCTTTTCCTTTTCTCCATGTTAAATGCTTTGCTAGATTTCACCCTGGAGGTTGTTTTGTCCTGCTGGTGGATGATTATATTCCTCTACTTGAAACATTGAAGATGAAAGAGCAGTTTGAGATCCCTTTTGACAGATGGAGATACCCTTCTGCCAGGTCCCTGATATGATTTTTGAAGATGTTGAATATGTCCCATCTTTCAGAACTTGGTCTCTTTTATACTACTGTAAAACAGGAATAATTCCGTTGGCACCAGTGTAATTTACACCACTGTAATCATGGGAGAAGGAGAAGAAATAGGCCTGCAGGGATTTTTTGTTTCTTTTGGGGGGAACCATGCTGACTGTAAAACCACAGCAAAATTATTTTTAAATGAGAAAAAATTTCTTTAAGACAGATCAGCCTCTTAAAAAGAGAGACAAATGGAATGAAATGCTGCAGTTCAGAAAGTCCTGTGGTATTTGGGAAATGGGGCAGTTTGCTGTAAAGGGAGTAGTAAACAGCCAAAGCCAGGAGAGCTGCAAAAAGATAAAGACCCAGAAAATTAAGCTGCTTATGAATTACATTATCAAAATTTCTCAGAGCATAAGAGATGAGATTGTAGAGGCGAGTTTATTCTCAGCACATGCGTGGAAAAATGTAAACCTCAGTAAGAACCACTGAGTAAACCTGAGAAAAGAAAATTACTGTGCCTGGAAATGTTTAGGGGATGGTGTTTGTCAATTAATGAACTGAGAGGCCACCGTTTGCAGCTCACTACACAGAAAAGGCGTGAACAAACAAAGCCCAAAGAAGGAGATTTTTTCTTTTTCCCCAGTGAGAGGAATGCAGGGACATTTTGCTCTGTGCCTCATCTGCAATTAGTTTTTTTCTCTCATAAAACCCAGTGATTATTGAGAAGAGAAAGTTTGCTCTGAGTGGCTGGGCGAGGGGTCACGATTACTCACACCACCAGGTTCCCATTTGCCTTCAGGTTTGTTGATTTTGATGACAAGCCTTTACCACTCAGTTTCTCAGTTGTGTCAGCAGCTTCCCCAACAGCCCGGTGATGCTTTTTGTGTTAGGCTGTGCAGACAGGAGAGCGGCTCCAGCCAAAAAGCACACATCGAGCTCATACTCCCTACTGTAAGAAAAACCTCAGTCTAAGTTTAGATCCAGCCTCATGGCTTGGACTCGTCTCTAATAGAAATACACAGATATCCCCAACAACATGTTTAAATGTGAAGAGGAAGTTTTCCAAGGACACAATACATGTACCTTGTTAGGGAACAGCTCTTCTTGAGGCCAAGAAGCTTCTCTCTATCCTGAGGGAAACCTGGCAGCATTGGGAATCTTCAGTATGCCGAAAGGAAGAAACGCCAAAGGGTCTGCTGCCTTGTAAAAGGAAGGCTGCTTAATTAACTTTACAGAAAGAAACTGAGCTATAAAAAGACAGCATTTTGTCTTTAACACAGACTGCAAGCCATGAGCACAGCCAGCTGGGTAGTCTGAGCTACACCAGGACTATCAGGACACCAAGGTCATAAGGAGCCTGGATGCCACCAGGAATGTGAGGACAGACAGGCTGGTGAAGGGGGGATGTGGAGGAGCCAAGGTGCAGTTGCTGAAATTCATAAATGACTCAACAGGGAAACAAATTCATGCAGGATCCTGACTTACAAGGGAAAACATTGTCTTGCAGGAAAAAAACCAAAACAAACCAACACAAAACCACTGTGTGTCCATCTATACATCTGTTCCATAGGCTTACCTGAATCATCACAGAGAAAAAAGCCCATTTTAAGACAGCCTCTCTGCTCAGTCTTTCTGGGCCTTGGGAAAGTGGTTACACCATTGGAAATGACCAGAAGAACCCTAAATCATCCCTGCATAGCTCACACTACAGCTAATACTCTCATTGTAACAGCAGCAGAGGCTTGGACTGCTTATACAGCCAACAGTACACACTCTGTACAACATCAGAAAGAGGTACTGCACTTGGCCAGTCCTTGTGACATTATAATTAGAGACGGGGCTTGAATCAGCATCCAAATGTGGAGTAGTGCTGTGAGTCACTTGAGACGTGCCCACCAACATTGTCATTATCCTGAATTCTGTCATTTATAAAAAAATCCAAGTGCTGCAATCTTCAGGGCATTCACAATGTAGTGGAGTGAATACCCCAAATTTGATACTAATCTTGGCTCTCCAAGCCCCAAAGTCAGTAAATTGTTTAAAAACATAGCCAGAAGACATGGAATTTTAGGAGCTGCCCCTGTGAAAAACTGCCTGAAATTGAGATTTCCAGAATAGAGATAGACTTTAATTTTTAGGATATCTGAAATGAGCACATGACCCCAGTTAAATCATCCCTAACTTGTCCTTAATAAAACAATAATGGAAGGTCCATGTCTATCGCTGACTAGAATGGCTCTGATCAGAGAAGGAAAGTTAATGTGTCACAGAAAATAACCAAACAACCAAACAGCAAATGAAAATCCCAAAGAGGAAACTGCTTAAAGTGATTTAAAAATACATGACTGCACCAGGACAGACCTAGTGAAACCAAGCATTCTGAGGTAAGATCTGCCAGTCCTGTTGAGCAGATCATGTATTAACAGCTCCCTTTTTCATGTTGCTGGCGTATTGCCTGAACAGAAGCATGAGTTAAAAGTGAGTTTTGAATTGTCATCTGAAATGTCCTTGTTCAAACTTCCCAGATTATTACTCCAGCTCTAGCAAATCTTTGGGTTTGATGCTTCTCAGTGCAAGCAGGTGCATCAGCATTTGGCCCTTGCACTTCTTTATCCTGAATTTTGCCTCCTCCTTTGAACCCTCAACTCCAACTGTTTTATGGACAAATTTGCAAACACAGTTTTACTAACTTTTGCCAATATAGAATCTGCACAGGAGACAGAAGGAGCATGCATTCCCTCTTTCACTGTTAAATTAGATTAATTTAGAGAATTTGCAGGCCAATTTAAATGTTTAGTAAAATATATGAAAAGATAGAGTTTTATCCACTGTACATTAGGAGTGGGATCAGCTGTTAAAGTAGTAATTTTTAAGAAAACCCTAAAAGATGTATTGATCAAAGATGAACCCAAACAATTACCTTAGCACCAATAACTTGAAACAATGGTGCTTCAAGGTTGTGGAGAATAGTTTCTCCACCTACTAATGCTGTTAATATTCCTGACAATTCTACCATCATCTGCTGATTGATAAATTATTACAGGGCCATACTTAGCCATCAACTACACTTACAAGTTCAAAAAATGTGCTATAAAATCAGAAAAGTCAAATTCAACTGAGTTGGTGAGGCTGAGGGTAGCATTTGGCTTCAAGATGAAGGCAAAACCTTTCCATGGCACACAGAACACAGTGCATGTCCCAGGATTCATTCTCCCTGAAGAAGGAATGTGTGTTTTTATGAGTTTGAAGATAAACTCAGTTACTTCTTTCTGATGATGTGGAAATGCAGAAAGGTAATTTCTCTATGTTGATTCACTTGTACTTTCTATAGATTGAGAAACAAAATCCTCAGATCTGCTGCTGATACTCTTCTTTGTTATAACAAAGCCTCCTGCCCACTTGGGGTACACTTAACTATGGTACATCATAGAATTATAGAATAGTTTGGGTTGAAATGGGCCTTTTAAAGGTCATCTAGTCCAATCCCCCTGCAATGAGCAGGGATATCCTCATTAGATAAGGTTGCTCAGAGCCCTGTCCAACCTGACCTTGAATGCTTCAGGGATGGGATGATGTTTATGTTATTTCACAGAAGAAATAGGATGTAGTATCCATTTCTTCTGGAAGAAGTAGTGAGGCTAACAGGTGGAAAAATCTTGAGCTGTTGCACACTTCAGTTCTTAAAAGAAGATAAGTCAGGAACACTGATTTTAATTCTTGGCTGTCTAATTGATTTGGTTGGATGGTCTTGACTATCTCCATTGGAGCCAATGTCTTCAAGCCACTAAGTGTTTTGTCTGAATGAGAATGGGAATTTGCTTCATAATTTTGCTGTCTTTCAAATTCTTCCTCTCAAGTACAGTAAGGATAATTGATAATTCTTCCCTCCCACTGGTATGGCAATTCTTAACTCCATGTTTGCAAAGCTCGTTACAAGTTTTGGATGAAGGGTGTTAGAGGGGTGCAAAACAGATGTGACACCTTTTTTATATAGCGAGCTTTTGAGGTTTCCTGTGATTGTCCATGTTATTGAAGATTAGTCGTTTTTTCTACAGAATTATGCAAAGCAAAAGCCTGCACCAGCGGGAGGTTGGGATTAGTGACCCAGAAGGCCCTTCCAGTCCTGTGGAGGATTTTCCAAGCTGTACCAAAGATGTTAAAGCCCACTTGTGTGGTCTGAACTTAACACCTTCAACATACAAGCCTCGTCGAAATTTTTTGTTGTATTCTTTTAGCAGGGTGGAAGCAGGGCCAGGACTGGGCCTCTGTGTGAAGGTAAGAGAAAGCACCTGCCACAACAATGTTGGAGAGCACAATACAGGATCACTGACAGCTCAGGAAATGGGAGGGGTCAATAAACACCTAAAGAGACACAACCACCCTCACATTTCTGGCCCTGGGATGCCACCTCTAAAACTACCACTTGTGTTACCACTGCCCAGGCAATGCTGGACCTCCCTTCTGAAACCAACCAGCAGCTGGCAGCAGTTGTGACTGTGGTTTTGTGGTGCAGACACCTGTCCATGTGAAACTAATCTGGGACCACCAAGCTCATTTTCTTGTGGCAATTTACCAGCTTCCCATATAGTAATAATTTTTGACAGTCATGATCTTGGGCTGGAATAAAATCAGTGACCCAGTGATGGAAGCTGCTTTGGTCATGCTCTTAGCCAAGACTGTATTTTACCTCTCTGGAAGGGGGGCAGTGGTGTTGCTTTCCCATTTTGGGGCAGGTATGTGTTAGAGGTTAATTCAGATAGTCTCAACCCCCCACACCTCCGAGCCTTTCTGAGGAAACCAACAGTTTCTGGTGTTCAAATGTGCTTTGCCAGCCAAAATGTCAACCGCATGCCACCTCCAAGGCAGCCACAGCTCAGTGGTTGCACATCAGAGCCACTGGTCCATATTTATAAAGTGCTTTGATATCCCAGATGAAAGGACAGTATATAAACGCCCCATTCATTTAGGTGACATACAGT
This sequence comes from Nicator chloris, assembly GCA_013400495.1. Taxonomy (NCBI): domain Eukaryota; kingdom Metazoa; phylum Chordata; class Aves; order Passeriformes; family Pycnonotidae; genus Nicator; species Nicator chloris. Next base: position 35,795 of record WAAE01000952.1, read on the forward strand.
AGCAGCAAGCAGAAAAATCGTTACCCACAGGTTTAGAAAGGCGTATTCCTGTTTATTAATGGAAGACCACATAAAGAATGCTTGGTTAAAGTGTTCCTCTTGGAGTGGACATTTCAATGCTGGTCCAGTGAATGAAAATAATCTGCATGGGCAGATGGCATAAATATCAAGTTTGCACAACCCAAAACAAAATTCTCCTTAAAAATGCAGTGAAAATCTTTTTATATGGAACTATCCCTGCCCCTACAGACCAATGGGGAGTGAGACAATCAGTCCTTTGCCAGGTCAGGGCTACAGTGAAATTATTATCCTAGCAAAAAATAATCTAAGTTAGAAGAGGAATAATTGTTACAATGTGAGCACAAGCTGTTCTGCAGCTTAGTATGTGTCAAATTAAACCACCTATGGGTTCACCAGTTCTCTCTCTTTTGTGCCTATAACAGTCTTTGGATTTCTAGACCTGCAATTCTCACTTCTTTATCTTTGAGATACATGACCCCATAGCTTAATTTGGAAAGTTATGTTAAATAAAACCTTTTCTGCCTGTCATCTCAGTATGCAAGTGCTGAGCAGATACCCATTCACAGTCCCTGGGAGCATGCAGAGTCTTTCATATATCATAACCATAAAAATAAATAAATTACAAAGCAGAAAGGAGATAAGGCACAGGTTTAGGCTGCCTTTTGAAGAGTTATTAAAACAAACTGATATTTCTTATAATGTGCATGTAACCAGAATATATAATTGACAATGATAATCATTAACAGGTACTAATGTTATTTCAGAACAGAGGACAGAATGAGACAGACTAAACCTCCATGCATGCAGTAAAGGAAATCCAAACTGTGATAATTAAATGCAAATAAAGCCTGGGGGCAAAAATTCCTGGTCTCTCTAAGATAAGAGAAATGTATTTCTACCATCTATAGTTCATTTATTTCTCTTGAAGACTCTAATTTGTTTTTAAGCTAATAGATCAAACATTCTTGTCACAGGTCATACAACTGTCTCAAATATGTGAGAAGTACCCGCCAGGCGAGGACCACCAGCAATTTTTATGATTTCTTTACACTACAAATATTTGGCAGAACTGAAATCACCCAATAAAATAAACCTGCGGATTCATCTGCAGTTTTAGACTCTCTCCAAGTATTTTTTGGACTCCTTCCCAAAATAACTGATGCTCATGATATTCCAATATCAAATGAAAATATGTCCTAATTTTCATGTCTCACTACCACCATCTGTTATTAAAGAGAAAGTCGTCTTTTTCCTAGTGGGCCAGGTGGTTTGGAAACATCCATGTGGCAATGAGAAGAGCTCTCATCCAGCAGCTGTTCTGGTCCTTCACATTGCTGGATTGGTGGGATTTGGACATAACAAAAGGTGGAATGATGAAGCACTGTTGGTGGAATATAATTTCACCCAGTACCAGCGTCATTTGCCAACTGGTTCCCAAGGAGTACCACGACTGCCCAGGCCTCCGGGGGAGAGGAAGGTTGAATTTGATTGTGTGCAAGAATGGTGTAAGGGAAGGGTTCAGGATCCTCTTTGGGAAAGCCTTTAGCAAAAAGGAATAGATTAAAAATACCAGGTTTGAAAAGTCTGCTCAGCTGTACTGACATGGCAGACGTCTTCAGCGAAAGCCACTCAGCAGTACACAAATGTTGCAGACACTTCTGTGAGGTTCAGATCAGCTGGCACTTCAGAAAGTCGGTTCCCTGAGCTTTGTAGACGTTCAGCCCTTCTTAATAATACGTCCACGCTTCAAGTCTAAAAGCGACGTCTTTCTCCTCCAAAGATGAATTAAGTTATAAACCACCCCAACCTTCTGCCTCTACTGCTGCATTTGAGAACCAAACCACATCACCGCTTATTCACCCCACCAAGGCGTCCCAGAGAGCCATTCCTAAACAGCTGACGCTGCTCTTCCCCATTCCTGCAGATATTTTTCTTTCCAGACATCTCGAACTGTAGTTTTAGCAAGTGCTACTTGCACTACGTTTTGTAAATCCTACAAACCACTGTAAAATCACACAGTGTCAATTTTATGTGTCTTCCAACAGAAAGATCCGTGGTTTTTGTTTCTACCAGTCTCTCAGCTGTACAGTGCCTTGTAAGTATTAATTTTTAGGGTCATCACCCGTTCTGATTTTTGTAAAGCTCTCCAGTTCTACAAGGTTTGTCTCACACCATACTAGACTAGCTGGTAGCTGCCTAATACTGACTTGGTGGTGGAAGACAAACCTCTTTATTAGTGTAATGCTGAATTCAAACCCTGCTGTTTCTGTGGATTGAAATAATATCCTTTTAGATATAGTAGTGTATCAAGTTGAGCCACTGAGAGATTTCCATTTTATTGGTTTCTTTCTTTAATATCAAGTTTGTTTTTTACAAAGAGTTGCCCCCAGGAAAAGCTTGATTTTCCTGAGTTGTTTCCATTTTCCCTCAGAAAAGCTGAAGCAAAGCATTTAACTCAGGGTCACCATGATCTGAAAATTGTTCAGGTCAGGTCTAAACAAATAAAAACTCTTGTAGGTCAAGTCAGCCTGACATGGATCTGCTTTAGCTGGAGTTACACATACATGTTGGGATCTGCATATCTGTTCTGAAGCAATGGAGATTCTCTTTAACAAGGAAAACCAGCCAGCAAGAAAACAACAGGAAGAAAACAACTTCACAAAGTGAATGGAGAAAAACTGTACATACAGCTGAGTGTTGAAACTGCCCAAATCCCCAAAATATTACAAAATACTTCCTGCATTGACAATAAAAGATTTTTCTACTAGTACCTCATTGTACTGGAAGTTTCCAACAATTCACTTTGGGATCCAAATCCAAGATGAAAATGAATGTTTAAAGACAGGACATGAATCTAGATCTTTGTAGGGACATGTCTGCTCAGAGACATAAAACTGTTTTGTTAACTGGCAGAAAATACTGGGATTTGCTGTGTTTCATAATTCCATATATATTATAAGATATCATACACAATCATTCCTATTCCACAGACAGGAAACTGGGACTGTGTGAGCACTGCTACATGAGCAATACAGAAAACAGTGCAAGGACATTGGAGGGTCTCTAACTTTAGAAGTGAAAACCGACAAAAAAACTCCCTTTGAGGTAAGCTGTCTTCCAGGGCAAGACTACAAAGGCACCACATGAATCTACAAAGTGGAAAATTAAAAAAAAAAAACAAAGGAAAGACATAGTTGTTCACAAAATATGTGGTCAACCTGTTGGGCTTGTGCAGTGAGACGCTGCACAACAGAAAGTTTTGCATGAGGTCAGAAAGTCATCAGCCATTGGCAGCTTGTGTAGGCAGGAGATGAGGAAGAGGGGGGACAATTTTTAAAACCAGGGTGTTCTTCATGATCCTCTGGCTGAACGAGGATCTCTTCAGAGAGGAAAGGCTGTCTGAGAATCATATCTCTCTAGATCTGCCCAGTCTCACTATTTCTGTGCTGTTCTTGACCCAGGCCACTGGCAGACCATGGAGTCTTGTTCTCCCTCTGTGACATGTTTCAGCTGCTTCCCTTGATCTTTAATTACAGGTCTGTGAATGGCTGTAGGGGGCTGGGAGAGGGGATGTGTTGTGGCCTGGGCCACAAACGTTCTTCAGGCACATTTGAACTTACCACCAGTGTACATTTGCCTGTGATACGGAGGACTGGAAGTGATGACTAAAACACTCTCTTTTAAATTTATATTTCTACTCTCCTGACCCCACAAAGGCAGTATTGTCCACAGAGGTCCACACCAGGACGGTACTTGCTGAAAAAGGGCCCTTCTCAGGCCTGGATAAATGCTGAAGGACCTACTTCCTAGGGGACGTTGTTTTTCAGAAAAAAATCTCACTGTCCCTTCATCCACTGTCTCCACAAGCTGTCTGTGTTTTCTTCCCCATGTGACTCAAATAATATGTAACAGAAGTTTGACTCTACAGTATACAAAAGCAAATGCCTTTATGATAGAGGAAAAACTCAACCATGAAGGGACACTGTAGAAACACATGAAAAGCTGAGGAAAGCTGAGGAATACAGAAAGGGATAATATGAGCTGAATTTCCTGCAGGTCTAGAACAAAGCAAGCCTACACATGTCAAAACAACATCCCAGTTCCTCTACTGGGTTTTGAGGAACATCAATTATTTCAGTGCCAACACCCAGACAGACTTTTCTTCAGGACACAGACATCACAGGTGGAGCTGCACCCACCAAGTGCCCACCTGGACCAGCTCACTGAAGACTGGTCTCCTGCACATTATCTGAATAAGCAAAACCTGCAGAGTGGGAGTTGTGTTAAGTCTCATATCCTTGACACAGCTCCAGTAACCCACTCACCATCGGGTTAAGCTCCTATTGAACATGAGCAGAGCTCCTTACATGTTGTGCAACACAATGGAAAATTGAGACCATACCATAGATGAGGACATCGGAGTTACGTGGTTTGCCTGAGGCCACACAGTGAGTCAGCGGCTGAATTATAAACTTGGGAGTCCCTGGCTCCAAGTCACTTATTCAATCTATGCTGCCTCTAAGGCATATTACATTGGGGGTATTGTATGGAAATGACATTAACTTTAAAGAGCAGTGTACAGTAGAAACGAGCAAAATAAGTGGGCTTTATTGTGGGCTGATTTAAAAAAAAAGTATGAAAAAAGTGACACGAGCAGTTTTGCAAGCATACAGTATAAATTAATTTTGCACAATTTGATTTTGAAACCACCCTCCTGGATTAAAAACCTAAACACCAAGTTTCATCCCATAATGGACCCTTCTTTTCCACTCTTTTAAAAGTTTTTTTTTTCTTTTTCTGGCAATTCTGTTAACCCCTGAAAATAGTGGTTTAATATGGAAATGCTGACAGCTCCTTAAAGCAGAGCATCGCATTTGCAACAGTGTAATTATGCCTACTTCAAAATGCTCCAAAGAAAACAAGATTTTCCTGTTCAAACAAATCTTGAATGGCTTTAGCCCCAGAATTAAATCATTCAGACCAAAAAGGTCCATGTTAAGCGTGCTGAACCAGGGCTGTACCAAGGACATGTGGAAAGATAAATGCAAACTGATTTTACAATATTTATGTAATTAGATCCACAGCTCTGCTTTTCTCTATTGAATGAGTAAAGACCAGATTAACCTTATTATTATGATGTTTATTTGATTGACTTAGGAATTCCATCTGGATAAAAGAGAGCCTAGATGTCTTTCCTCATGCGTGCCCAGCGTGAAGCCGATCAGCATGCCTCTCTAAGTAACAAATTTGGTTTATGTCATCTATCAGCAAGATACTGTAATATTGGATATAGCTTTAGTTCAATGGATGACTGTGCCTTAAAGACCACTCAGCTTAGAGGTTTCCATCCTGCATTTTTATGTCCCCACAGAAAATTACTTGTCAGATTTTCCACTCTTGTGATGAGGGTGGTAAGGAAATGTGTGGTGCAGAACGCGTGCATGGCACATTTAAACAAGAACACAGCCATTAGCTCAGCACTGCCTTTTTGGTGGAGGATGTTTGCCTGTTTTGCAAGGCCTCCTTGCATCCCTTTTCTGCCCTGTAGAACAAAGGCAAAGATATGAGCAGATACAGGATTCCTGTGCCAGTGATGAGAGAGCAAGAGAAAAGGGAAAGGTTTCCTCTACTGCTCATAACTTTGATCGTTAGAATTGCTTCATGCAAATTTTCCTTCCTAACAATATTTAATACATCTCCGCTTGGCATAAGCAATATCAGACCAAAAATTGGGAGGAATTTGGTGTAAGTCTCATTGCATTTTTACAGGGCAAAACAAAGTTTTGAGTTAATAGAAGTTCCTGCTGATGGATTCTTACTTCCTTTGAAAACTATCCCACCAGCTAATTAAAATCCTTCTCATGGTAGGAACCCTCACTTTCCAGACAAGAGAATAACACAGCAAGCTGAATCTAGGATAGGTTGGATTTAGCTTCCAGCTTTGCATAACTGAGACAGACCCACACAGTCAATCTCTTCCATCTCCAACTATCAAAACAAAAATATTAATTTATTCTCCATTTTGTATCAGTCTTGTTTACTCAGGTTGCCATAATTTCTGGGCAGAGTCTTCTTCTGACTTCATGCAGGTACAACATCCAGAGTTCAGACTGCTCAGTGCAATTCAGGGGCGAGCAACTAATCCAAAGAGATCACAGAATCACAGAAGCACCAGATGGGTCAGATTGGAAGGAACTACAGTAAGTCATTGATCCAACATCCCTGCTCAAACAGGGTCATCCCAGAGCCCATGGCACAGGATTGTGCCCAAACAGTTTGGAATATCCCCTGTGAGGGAAACTGCACACCCTCTCTGGAAAATCTGGCCACTTGAATCAAGAAATTTTCTGTCATCAAAGTGGCCATCTTGTAAGTGGACATCTTGCAAATGTTTCTGTTTTATCTGATTTCCCACTTCTTGCTCTAACAGACACGCAGGAATTTGCCATCGGGCTGCAATCTGACACGGTTGGGGTACAGGAGACTGTGCCTGTTATCTCACTCGTACCACACAGACTTGCTCTTGACTTCCTCCTGCACTTTATCACAACAGACTCCAACTTGTGCTTCATTTTTCTGTTGGGAAAAGATTGTGCAACCTCCACCACTCACTCAGAAACCCTTCCCCCACAGGGAAGGAAGCCTCCAGCCAAATGAAAGCTTTGATATTAAGAGCACAGTGATGTGTAAACCCATAATAATGTGCTTGGATGGCAGCTCTCCTTCAGGAAAACAACAACACAAAACACTCTTAATTAAGGTATTGGCTCCGAGGAGGTACTGGGTCCAAAATTATTTTGACTCCATATGGAATTTACACGGAATGCAGCATGCAATAAAAACCCCAGCGCACCCAGAGGTGGATGTTCCCCAGCTGTCTGTCTGCCCCCTTTGATGGCAAGCTACAAAGATCCTTCCTGACACAGCCAACTCTGTGGGAAGCAAGAGGTGACTCCTCTGTCCTCTCATATCAAATTGAGCTGTGGAAGGGAAATTTTGGAAAGAGGTTTAAGTTTACAGATATAAGTTGCTCTCAGCTTTTATTTTCTGTGTGTTCCCAACAGTGGGCTCTTGGACTTGGCTCCGAATATTCTGTGATTCTGTAGTGCCTCCCAAACTCAGGGATGGCTCACACGATGCCAAGGGAAATTTTGGGAAGCGCAGCCTGAGGCTCCCCAGGATTTCTGCTTGGGGCTGTGGATTAAGATGTTGTTTTTCCCTGCAGCTGTTGGGGGCAGTAGACAATCAATCCTGGGTTTCTGTAATCTGTATGACCCGGGTGTGTCTCACATATAGTCCTGATGCCAAACAGATTTGCAAGCCACCTGGCATGTCTAAGAATATAGGCAAAATGTAAGACCTGCCTTGAGAAATGGCTGTTTTGGTGGTCCTTGAGACTATTGCGCTCCTGATCAAGGCCAAATTCTGCTATCATAAATTGCAGTATGATTTAGCAAATGACAACTGATTTTGGCTAGAATTTTCCCATTTTCATGCCATGAGAAACCTTATTTTAGATGTAGCTAAATTTCCAAACAAGTTCCAGGAAATGAGTAGTTTAAGCCTGAGAGTCAGGAAAATGGATTTTCTTTGGACAGAGGCAGGAGGCAGATTACATGCAGAGGCCAGGAAGACAAAATTTTGGAGGTTTTTTTTTAATACTAATGGTTACCAAAGATCATGTCTTACTCAAACAGTCCCCTCTACAGCCATAGCCACGCTGGGCATTGTTGCTACCACAGCAGGTAGGGAGGTGTATCTTGGGCTGCATGATGTGAGAAGGCCACAGCACTACTTGGAACTAAATGATCTTTAAGATCCCTTTCAATCCCAGCCATTCTCTGATTCTATGACATGCAGCAGGAGCAAGAGTCTGGGTTCAATCCATGCACCAGCCATTAATTATTTCACATCTTAGCCCATTATAGGAGTCCCTTTTCTGCATTGATACCTCTAAACTTTTAAATCATCCAGAAGCCCAAAAGCAGAACCTGCACTTCAGACCTCAGAAATGAAGAGCCTTGTCTCCATCATGAACCCTCTGTAATCCGTGGGGAGGAGGGGGGCAACATCCTAGTGGACAATTCAACACAAAATCTGAAGGTGTCAGAAAAAGCAGCTTCTTGTTCCACTGCTGAAGGACGCCAGACAACTCAATCAAAAAATTTCCCTGGAAGAGTGGTTGGACATTGGAATAAGTTGCCTCAGGAAGTGGTAGAATCCCTGTCTCTGGAATTTTTCAAGAGATGTGGATGTGGCCCTTGGGGATGTGGCTTCAGGGGGATTATGGGGGTGATGGGTTGACAGCTGGACTGGATGATCTTTAAGATCTCTTCCAACCTTGACAGTTTAGTGATTCTGTGACTCTGTGATGTTTCAAGTGCTGCTTCTTGCAGCCAGTGAGCTTAACACAATGAACAGTGGAGATCTGCAGTGCAGCTGTAGCAGGCTCTAGTCCAGGTTTACAGTCAATGGGAAGAAACATGAACATTTAGGATACAACTTGACTTTCCTAAAAGAAATAGCTAAATAACTCAGGTTTTGTGAAATTTTCATGGTTTTTAGGAAGCATTAAATCCATGTGCCTTGGCCTGACCTTCTGCACTCCTGATGGAAAGCTCAGGGATGGGATTTTTATTTTTATCTCTAGGCTACTCTTATTCTGAAAAGTGAATGCTCTGTGGCACAATGGTCCCTGCCCTACTGGGAACCTGCCAGAACAGCTCCAGCTCCCTTCTGGGCTGGGTAGGGACAGGGAGGTGGCTGGTGCACACCAGGGTCTTTCCCCATGTGGGACTGTGCCGTGGTCAGGTAATTGTAGATGTCTGGTACAACAGGTGCCAGAATGCTCCTTTAATAAAATCATTGCATTTAATAAGAGTAAGAATAAGGAGGAATGCCCAGTAGCTAAAAGGCTAAGCCTTGATCCTGAAAATACATGCTCACATGCATAATTATGAGCACTTAGCAGTCCTCTTAGCAGTGCTCTGAGAACTTCAGAATGGGCTGCTCCCATTCCCATGGGCTGTAGCAGGCACAGGACACTCCTGAGCTCACCATGCAGGAAGTGACTAGTGTTCCTAGGAGTACTGGGACCAGACCCCTGCCAAGCTGTGCCTCAGATATACCCCTTTTTCAGTAGCAAAAATGGAGATCTGTGAGGGCCAGATGCCCAAATCAGGATTTTATTAGTTATCAGGACATGGTTCAAGATTTTGACATCTTGCAGCTTCCCAGGTTTCACTGGCCTGTGTGGTGCTGTGAGGATTGGCCATTTCCCAGGAGATTTAACAGGGATTAGTGGTTCCCATGTTGGAGCTATAAACACAGTCCTGCCAATCACTTTCACTCTCCCTATTCATGCCAGGAGAATAACACAAGGTCCTGCTCACTTTCCTCTTAAATTTCACATTCTCATTTAGAATATTTTTCCTTTTTGAAAGATCATCCAGGGATAAACAGATAGGGGATTATTTTAACAACTGAGCTCCAATACTGGACCACTGAAATTGCTTGTTTCTCACTGGCCTGCATGTTTACAACAGACTGAAATGGTTAATTAAAGTCAGTTACATTTGATATATCCAGGTGTTTCATACAGTGGCCATATTTTTTCCCCTGTAATTATTAGGTTACTACAAACAGCACTGGAAGGGTTGAATATCTGTATCAGAGAACTTTGAGGAATAGAGATTTGACTGAAGGAAAATAACAAGGGTTTTCCTGTACAGCCAGTTGCCCTCTGACACTAACACAGCTCCTTATAACTTAACATTTTTAATGATGGGTTTGTGAGTAAAGCCAAGGAAAGCTCCAGCCTGCAGAACTAATAATGTAGGGAAGCTCACAGGGTGGTTTCTCCGTTCCACCCTGGAGGTAGCTGAATTTCCACTCAGTGACTAAGTGGATGATCCATATTCAGGGCTAGATGGGTTTATTTTTCACTCCTACAATGTCAGAGGAATTCCTCAGCCTGCAGTGGAGGTACCAGAGAGTACAGGAGAGTAAGTGGCTCACAGTGGGTAAAGGACTTTTCTCTTGACTTAGTGAATACATATAATTATATATAGATATATATGCTGCAGCCTGGTCCTTCTGTTTCTCTGCTAAACAGGATATTTTCATAATTCTCCCCCAGTCCTCAGGATGGTGACAAGATGGATGAGGGATGTGAGAATTTTTTGGGAATTAAATGTACCCATCCTCTTATTGTCCCAGCTTGCTTAATAATCAGCATTTAAAAGAAAAATAAAACAAAATAAACCAAAAATCTCCGAGATACTACAGAGTCTGAGGGGTGTTTGTGTAAGTGGAGGATGTGAGTTCATGGATTCCATCTCTCCTTTTCCTTTTGCCTCAGGTTGCCAAATGGTTGAGAGCAACCCAGATGAGCTCCAGCACAAGAAGACAACCTTTCCACTAGGAATAATGCTGTTGACCAGGTGTACAACCAGTTGTCCTGTTAATTAGGGCCAGAAGTAGAAACTATAATATGTTTTCATCACAAAAAGCAGGAACTCCTGGCTGGTATCAGCTCCAGATTACCCCTGGACAGGCAGCTCATAGTAGCCACATTTCTTGCACACACACACTTATCCATCTTATAATCAATACCAAGTTGCCACTTTAAATAATTTCATTCCCATTTTCAGAGCTGCCCAGCATGAAGGTTTTTTTGGGCACAGCAGGCAGTGAACCCTATGGTTGCACTTGGCATCTCAGCAAGTGCTTTCACAGCATCCCTTCCCCAAAGGACTAAGCTCTCACTGGTGAGGGACGTTTCCTCTTGGGTGAGTACATGTGGGACAGATTTCCAGCTTGCTGCAACTCTCTTTATAATTCATCACACCCTAGAGGTCTGCACACACATCAGCATCCTCCTGAATGGGTGACTGCAGTGGCCACGTGCTTTTAAGACCCTTCAGCACAAATCTCTTCAGGAGAAGCCTTGATATTTAGTAATATTTTTGTTTGGTTAGTTCCACTTGAGGATTCCCACAGTGTTTCTAAGTCCTCCTTTGGCAAATATCCACTTCCACATGTCACTGCCTATTGATTTCAATTTGTGCCAACTGACACAAGTATTACAGGTGTCAGAAATGGTATCTACAACTTAATTACATTGAGTGAATGAAATAGGAATGACACCATTGCATATCCATTACCTTATTTGGATTTTTTTTATACAGAAAATGTCTTTGTTTCCCTACCCATTCATGTAATTTAGTTAGAATTGCTCCTCTTCACATTTCTCTGCTCTTGGTGTCAAAATTACCATCACAGAAGCTTTGGTTTACCTTCCCAGCAGGGGTGTAGGAGGGCTGAGGTGAGAGGCCAGAGAAGTGATTATGGACCAATATTTCTCCCTGAATATGAAGACTCAGGACTGGGTGGTTAAGAAGATGCCCTCCAGGTCTGTGTTTCTGTGAAGAGCCAGCTATAAAGACATTTTTCTACTCTGGGCTTTACTCTCAGATAAAGCCTGGAGGTAAGGGCTCAAAGGGCTGTAGAAAGTCAGACCTATAAGGAGGGACAAGCCCTTGTACCAGGGGCATTTTGTACTTTTGCATTTATTGTGCAAGCTGAAAAACTCTTTTTCCACCATTTCATGGTGTACAGCCATTGCCTAGTAACTCTTAACCATCGCTGCTCGCTCTTTTAGAGCATCAGTGAGGGTTTTTTTCAGATCTCTAACCCTCCTATTAAATATCTGTGTTTTGGATTATTCTTCTCAGAATTATTAGTTTGCCTTTTCCCAGACAGAATCTCATTCTGTTTCCTGCTCATATTTCTAACCCCCAGTTCCATTAGAGTTATTTCTCTGTCTTCACTTGGTTTACAGTTCTTTCCAGCATATTGTCATATGCAGATCTAGTTAATGTACTTGGTTACACCTCCTTCCAGACCATTAATAAAAGTATTAAATAATGTTGCTGTTAGTAAAAATCCATGAAGCACCCTGCTGTTCACCTCCATATCCTCAAGACCACGGTGATCCATCATGAGCACCATTTATCAAGGGCAAGCACACTTTGCAAGCTAAAGCTGTTCTGTTTGAATTGTGCTGCTAGCTCTGGGTGAGGAAAAAAGGGAAGAAATGTCAAGTGTTAGTGATGGAAGGAGGTGGAACAAGAGCTGCTGATGTCACTCAAAGTCAGTCCTTTATCAAGGAATCCAAATGGACCAATGGAGAGAAATGTGATCCCTGTCTGCATCCTGCCATGTCCTGCAGCAGAGGTTTGCCTGATGCACTGGTCTGGCAGTGCCTGAGACCACATACTTGAGGGAGGAACTATATATTATCCCAAGAGTTTCTGCACCAGCCAGTGCACAACAGAAATAGCAGTCATTGGCAGAGGGGAGATACTCTTTGTTCCCACATAACTATTTCCGGTAAGAAATAATCCCTTATCCAGACATGAACTAAAACAAGGAGAATTTCAGAGCCCCTCTGCCTGCTGCTAGAATCTGTGCCGAGCTGGTAAAGCTGAGTATCAAAAAATCCTGGGCTGGAACAGGCAATTAACTAAGGGCTTCTGTCATTTCTGGGCATCTACACCAAGAAGAAGGTTGGAAGCAAGGCAGGAGAGGTTCTTTCCATCCAGGCTTCCTCCTTAGGAAAGCAACCTATTCCCTGTGTGCTGGTCTAGACATGTGACACATACAGGAACGTAGGTGTTGCCACACCAAATTGAAGACCTGAGGTCCAAGAAGCTCAAAATCCTGCCTCAGAGAGTGGCCAGCATCGTGTACCTCTGGGATGGGGTGATGCTCTCCTGAAGCACACAAAGCTGGCCCAGCTCCTGAGAGCTGCCCCAGTCCTCCCTGTAGGGATTCAAGAGGCTTCAAAAAGCAAAGATGTTTTAATCCCTGAAGCATGAGGTGTACGAGTTTTTCAAACTGTTTGATGCAGCTGCAAGAACTCTGAATTCACCGACGAAACCACAGAAATGTCCCAACCTCATGTGAAGAATAACAAGCCTCCAGAAGTCCTGACAAATCCAGTGGGAACAATGAGGGTAAAGCAAATGACAAAATCCCATCCAATGAAATGTGTTAAATAGAATGGCTGCTCTGGCCTGATCTGTTAGTTGGCATCTTGACTCCTGCAGATCAGTTTCTATTAGAAGAAACTTTTCTGTTTCTCAAGCGTAATCCTGCTTCACTCAGAAATGGGCCCAAAAAATCCTGTTTCATTGAACGCAGTAGAAAAAAAAAGGAAAAGAAAGCATCTGTTTTGCTTCGAAATACCCAAACCTGCTCCTGTAGTAGTATCTGTGTCCCCAAGCCCATTTTACTCAAGAAATCATTTAATAAATGCAAGTGAAATAAAGAAGTGTATTAGGTAATGGAATTAGGTAATGGAATGTCACTTGGTCTGGACAACAAAAGGCATTTAAAGAGAATACCAAGTGAAATTACAGTTGAGTGTACACACATCTTTAGCTCTTAAATTGAATACATTGATGAATTTTAACGGAATTGGCTCAGCAGCTTACCAAAGTACTGAGAGTTCAGTTTTGAACAGTTATGGGAAATAGAAGTCATAGGATATTCATAGGTGGAAATAGGAGGGAAAATATTGTAATTATTGTGTGTTTTTAATTAAAAATAGCAGTTTGAACAACTTACAATTCACTGCTCAGATATTGTAATTATGGTTATGATAAGCAAGTCTGAACAGAAAAGCAAAGGAGCAGGATAGGTGGCAGAGCCTAATGTTGAAAAGGGGATAATAAAAATATGAGCTATAGAGAATATAATTTCAGACAGAGAACAAGAGAATTTCTTCACTAAAGCTTCAGAATTGCTGAGTACAGAGCTACAGTGGCTAGAGTAAATATAATTAATTTTAGCACATCAATTTAAAAGAAATAGATAATTTATCACTAAGTTTCCTGTAGGAGACCAGACTCTTCAATTCACACATGCACTGCTTGAACCAGTCCTTATTTCTTTCACAGTATCAGGCCATCTGTCTACTTGCAGATCCTGTGCTGTGATAGCATCAAGTCCCAGGGACTGGTGTGCCACACTACTCACACTTCACTAGAAATCCTTCTCCCACATATGTATGAAGTGGCACTCATCCTCTGCAGTCTGCATGGAGCTTTTGTGCACCCCAGAATGGTGGCTCTGATGGCTCAGTGCTTTGGATTGGGCACGATGGCTTAACAATCAAATAATCATTTTTGTCTTTAAATATTTCCTTTGCTCACAGTGGTGAGCTACAATTAAAAAAAAAAGTAAATAGCTTCTTTCATAATTTTAGATATTGAAACTGCCTGTGAGAGAAAATTGTTAAGTCTGATGTGCTGCCTGAATTCCAGAGGCTCCTTCACCTGCCTGACAACTGCTTCTTAAACGTGCTAAGGGAGCAAGCCACTCACTCAGCCCACCCTGGGATGCTGAAACATCGAGTGCCAAGAGCAGAGAGAAACATTTTGTCTTGTTTTTGCATAACACGAGTTTGTGGCTACGGTTTTTTGGTGGTGCTGTCGGCGATGGGCACTACAACAGCTCTTCAGGAGTGAAACTGCTGTGGAATTTAGATGCAAAAGTATTTGTTTGCATTAGGACAGACACCAGGGCTAGGCAGGCAGGGCAAAATGAGTAAGCGCTTCCTGTGTTCTCTGGTGTTTTTCTGTGTTTAAACAGGCCAGTACACAGGTGTGACAAACAACAGTGTTTTAACCACTGGCAAAAGGAAGCATTTCCTGCTGCCCATCTGCCAGGGATATGGTTTTCTTCCATGCAAAATTGTTTGCAGAATGTGAATGCTTTGTGCAGGGAGTCATGGATGAGTCCACTTCTTAATTCAGTTCATGCAAAGTGAGATACAGATGTGTGTGAAAGGGCCCTTGCAGTCGTGTGAAGAGGAGAGAAGGTAAAATAGCATTTCTTGAAGCCAGAAGAAAATCACTACTGTCCTCCACCAAGGAAGCAGGAAGCCAGCGACACCCTAACCATCCAAAATGAAAAGATTGTTCAGACAGAAAGGTTGTGTCCTGTTCAATCAACAGCCCAACAAGAGGAAATTGGATTTCTTTAACCAGAAAGCTGCCTGGACCTCTTCTGACTGTTAGGAAATGTAAGGAAGGGTGTGAACACACAATCTAACACAGAATTTCCTGTTCTTTTCTTTATTCCTGACTCCTTTTGGCAAAAGGCAGGGTTAAAATTATAAACTAAGACACACCAAAATTTTACACTCTCTAGAGCAGCTGCAGCTGGCTTGCACTAGGGTCATACAAATTCTCATTTGCACAACTCACATTGAATTCACTGTGGCTGCTCAGGAAAATCTGTTAACAATGCATAAGATGCAAGATCTGGCTGCCACGTAGGGTGTTTGCTCCAGCATGTTCCAGTAAGTGTTACACAAGGTTATTTACAAATACACATTATAATTTCTAATCTTCAGATATATTGCCTTTGAAGTTTCAGAAGCTGCACAGGACCAGATCCAGGATTATGTGGGCACCTAATTCCCATTTAGATCCCAGCTGATATAACTGGAGCTCAATGCCTGGGTGCTACAAAGGTATGAACCTTACAGTACTATTATACATTTCATAGTAACAAATCATAGAATCACAGAGTCAGAGAGTCATTAGAGTTGGAAAAGCCCTCTAAGACCATCAAGTCCAACCATTAACCCAGCCCCATCAATCCATACCTAAACCATGTCCCCAGGTACCACATCTAAATAACTTTTTAATACCTCCAGGGCTGGTGACTCGAACAGTTCCCTGGACAGCCTGTGCCAGTGTCTAACCACCCTTTCTATGAGCAGATTTTTCCTAATATGCAATTCAAACCTCTCCTGGTGCAACATGACACCATTTTCTCTCGGCTTGTTTATTTATTGCTTGTTACCTGGAAGGAGAGTTCAACCTCCACCTGGCTGCACCCTTCAGTCAGGGAATTGTAGAGATGGATAATGTCATCCCTGAGCCTCTTTTTCTCGAGGCTGAGCCCCTCCCAGCTCCCTGAGCCATTCCTGGTGCTTCAGACACACCACCAGCTCCACTGCCCTTTTCTGGACACACTGGGAGTGTCATCTCACTGCAGTGCAATCTTTATCCCCAGTCATCTTAGATCCTTTTTTCAGATAGTGGAGAGAAGCTGGCAATGCCCAATTTACCTCATCCTAAAGCAGATACCTACACTAGGTAGAAAATTCCATCCAAAAGTGATTGCTGTATTCCACAGAGTATTCAGGCAGCTTGGGATCACCAACTCAGCTGTGCCCACCTGGGCACAGCACCAACATAACATTTCCAGTTTCATATCAACCCAGGACAGAAAAGCTGGTTTTGAGGGAACAACAATATCTTTAAATAGCTCCAATAACAAACATGACACAAAAGGCTCACAGAGTTATGTTTGTGTAAATGCAAGCATATGTTTCTGCATTTGTTTTCTTACTAATGTTATTTTAGTATCTATTTCATTACTGGCATTCAAAAGGACTTAATGATACACTGATAGTGCACATTACAGTCCTCCCACATGAATTGTTCCCAAACACAGTGATAATGTTCTTCCAGAACCATATGCATCAGAAATATTTATTCATTTCCCTTCATGGGAATATAAGGCAAAGCCTATTAAATCAATAGCTATGCAGAGAGTTTTGTTTTTCCATTAAGTCTCCAAAATAAAACTGACAAACTGATTAAACGGATCACATCTTGCAGTTCCCAAAGTCTGCTTTATGAGCTTGTCCACGATATTAATCAAAAAGCTGAGCCAGAGGAAAACATTGATCAAACTCTTAGGGAATAATAGAGTCAGACCCTTCAGTGGTGTAAAAGGGAATAATTCAGTATCTCTATCTCAGTTTATACTGGCTGAATGTCTAGTCCGCAGGCTTTACGCTGACAGCTATTTTTAAAACAATCTGTGTATTAGACACTAAGTATTTTCACTTTGCTATTCACATCATAGTAAAAGATTTAGACAGCAAGTTCTTTGAGGCAGATTTCCCCAGCTGTCTACCATAGGCTGTGTGAATATGTAACATCCATACACTGGAGGAGAAGGAGGCTTTCCCACCCCCAAAGGGTCATTCTTGCTGCAGAGTCCCTGCACCTGTTTTCCATTGTGCTCTCAGCGCGATGCGCTCATCACTGACTCTAAAAACACAACTCTGGGCTCCTCAGAGCGAAACTCTGCATCAGAGCTGTGGCCAGGGAGGAATTTCCCAGAGGCCACAATGATGGGGCTTTTTTTCCTCTTCCTTTGTGGTAAGTGACATGGTCTGCTTCAAGGATCACCTGAGATTTTGATGATCTCACCAACTCACAAGCACCTGCATTCACCCAGCTGCTGTTCCCACCACCCCTGGCCCAGATCACAGGGCATTTCCCCAAGGCCTAAAATATAGAATAAAATCCACAAATGCAATGCAACAATGGGAAGAAAATAAGTGATGCAAGGAGCCTAACAGGTAGGAACTCTTTAGTCATGCTTACTTTCATGACATCTCATCAAACAGGATATCTATGTCCCTGATAAGCCTATCATCTATAAAATCATAATCACAGAACAAAAAAATGGCTTGGGCTGGAAGGGACCTTAAAGATCATCAGTTCCAAACCCCTTGCTGTTGGCAGGGACACCTCTCACTAGACTAGGGCATACTGGAAGTGCTGGCTGGGACCTGGCAGATCACAGGTGAGGGCAGCAGCCAAGGTGAGATAAGATGCTTGTCACCTCGACTGGACATTGAATTTCAGGATGAGTGTAGCCTCATGCACAAAACCAAATCAATTACTGCTGCAAAAGGGCCCTGTGAGTAGTTTTACATAAACTGGTGCTTATTCTCTTATCGCAGCACAATAGGATACATTCAGCGCAATAATTAGGAAGACAGATTCCCCTTGTAAACATTTTCTGCACTTGTGTATAGTTTTTCCCTGTGGGACCATTAGCAACACAGCAGTAAATCTACAAGATCTATTCCCCATATGAGCATGAGTCTCTGTAGTTTGCCAGGTTACAAGAAATATAATTAGGACTCCTTTACCTGACAGATTAATGTGTTGAACAGCAAAGGCCAGATAGCAGTAAATTAAACACCTAAACACTGTGATCTCCACATGTAATAGAATGGTGAAATAGCACAACTTTTGTAATGGCCTTGGCCATTTCAACACATAAATTCCTTATAACATATCAGTTTTATGGTACTTTTTTATTGTATGTTGGTATAAATATTTATACTTTTAGCTTGCCTTGCCAGTAAATATTTAGCATTTTGTTCTAAACGGTGACAGCCTTGGGTTCGTCCACACAAAATGCTGCATGGGTTTGTCACGTGAATGCATTTAATGAGCCACTGAGAATGTGCATTTGGCAATAATCACCTTTTAGAAGAACTAACAAATGCCCAACAAGCTGCTTGTTAAAGACAGAGCTTCCGATGTGGTGAGAACACAGACGTCTGTCCGAGGCCAGGCTGTGTGATTAGATCAGATTAACACGCGCTTCAGGAGGAAAGAATAAAAGACAATGAAGAAACACATCTCTGCTGAAGTGTTTAATCCTGTTTCAACAAGAAATAGCGGGATTATGCGATTTTAGAGGAAAATGAAATAATAAAAGCCTTGATCGAGTAATTTTCTACTTACAATGAAGTTTTTGCCTATTGATGCCATTAGCAAAACTTCACTATTTTATTTGGGATTAGATACCAAGTTCTTGTTGTCTGTAGAAGTCAGGAAGAAAAAATGGTTATGGTTTAATTTTCATCATAATGATGCCAAAAGAACCAAGTTAGAGCAGGAGGTGAAAAACTGAGTCAGAGAACAAGTTGATTTCTCACATTTCTTAACATTCCCCAGTGTCTTACCATTTAGGTATAAAATGAGATGCAACAATCTGACTCAGAGGATGATCAACAGCAAAGCTGCATGGTATGGCAATAACAATAATAATAATAGTAATAATAACTACTATTACTACTACTACTACTACTACTACTACTACTACTACTACTACTACTACTACTAAATATTTTGTTATAAAGGCTTGTTTGTAGCACTCAGCTTTTCAGTCCTCATCTTTCAGAGTGGCCCAAAAAGACCCCGGTGCGGTCACACTCAGTGAGGGCAAGCTCTCCGCAAACACCTACTCCAGCAGCTTATTACCTACCTTGATTTCCTCAGGGTGGGATCCATCTCACCTAATTAGCCGTCCCTCACCAGCAGTCTGCACAGACCCCTGTCTGCAGGCTCCCCCCCAGCCATGGGAGAGCCGAGTCCCTCCGGAGAGCGATTTGTTTTGCCCGAAGACGGAGCGAACGCCCCCAAGAAGGTGCCTCCGTCTCCCCGAGGTCGTTAGTGGAAGGTCGAGTGATGGTTTTAGACCAGACACCTTGGCTTTAGACAGCTTAGGTTAGGTGAGAGAAACCCTACCCTGCGCATGGGAGCTGATCCTGCTCCCCTGTGCGGCCACATTGTTCTGCTCAACAAAAGAGTCTTTCTTTGGGGTGAGGCTCAGAATGGACATCCCAATGAAGGGAGGCCAGCAGCACTTCAACTGGAAGTTTTTTACAGGAAAAAGACCTTTTCCAGATTTCTCACGGCAAAAAAGTTCCCTTCAGACTTCTCCAAAAAAACCCCAAACTCAAGCTCAGCATTTAATTTCCCATCCACTCAGAGCCAGGTACTTCAGAGGCCTGAAAGCCCCAAGGCTCCATGACAAAAAAAAAGTGAATTGATGTTCCTCCACACACAAAGTTTGTGGTTTAGTGAGGTTTTCATGCATGTGGTGATAGTGTGTGTTGAGTAGAGCAAAGCAGTTCTTCCAACCCTGCTGATACTATTACCATAGATCACAGAATTAAAATACAGCAATTCTAGTAAAAAGCAGGAGAGTTTCACTTGTGTCACCCCAGCATGGTATGAGCTAGCATAGAATAGAATCACCAAATGATCTGGGTTGGAAGAAACCTTTCAAAAGGTCATCTTGTCCAACTTCCCTGCCATGGGCAGGGATATCTTCCACTAGTTCCCCATCCAACCTGGCCTGGAACACTTCCAGGGATGGGGCACACACAACTTCCCTGGGCAGCACTCAACACCATAACTGTAAAATAATTTCTTCCTTATATCTAGTCTGAATCTCTCTTTCAGTTTGGAACCATTATTCCTTGTTTTATTTCTACATGCCCTGCTAAAATATCTGTTCCTATCTTTCTTATAAGCCCTTCAAGTAATGGAAGGCTGCCATAAGGTCTTCTCAGACCCTTCTCTTTCCCAGGCTGAACAACCTCAATTCTCTCACACTGTTCTCACAGGAGAGGTGTTCAATTCCTCTGATCATTTTCTTGGCCCTCATCTTGGCCAGCTCCAACAGGACAATGTCCTTCCTGTGCTGAGACTCCAGAGCTGGATGCAGCACTGCAAGTGGGGGAGTGTCACCAGAGCAGAGCAGAGGAGCAGAATCCCCTCCCTGGATCTGTTGCCCACCTACTTTGGATGCAGCCTAGGATACAGTTGCCTTTCTGGGGTGTGCAACATGCACTGCCAACTCATATCATATCAATTATATTATATCATATTATATCATCATATCATATCATCATCTCAGATATCATATCACCAGATGTTATCAGCATGAAACCTCTGTAGCCCATTCTAATTACAGGCTGCCTCTAGCATAGTGGGCAGAGAGTGTCACCCCAACATTTTAAGTGACTGAAATAAAACCCCAAACCAGTCGAGATAAAAATACGATTCAGCAGTACGAGGCCAAATGAGGAATTCCATAGTTTTCATATCTGAATCTCCATCCAGACTTAATTCAATGTAGAAGCTGCCTTTCCTCTTATGGACATCAATTTTGGGCACTTCCTACCCCCATGATGCAGAAAAAAGAAATTAAACTTGATTTGTAAAGTTTATGAGGCACCTTTAAAAGTGNAAACCCCAAACCAGTCGAGATAAAAATACGATTCAGCAGTACGAGGCCAAATGAGGAATTCCATAGTTTTCATATCTGAATCTCCATCCAGACTTAATTCAATGTAGAAGCTGCCTTTCCTCTTATGGACATCAATTTTGGGCACTTCCTACCCCCATGATGCAGAAAAAAGAAATTAAACTTGATTTGTAAAGTTTATGAGGCACCTTTAAAAGTGCCAATGGAGAGGGACTTGTAATGAAAGCACATGTAATAAATTTTGCGTGTGTTATTTGCCATTTGGGGCATGAACTTCAGAGGTCTGTCCCTGCCATGCATTTGGAGCCCATGAAGCACTGCAGAAATGCTTTGCTGGCATGCAAGGGTGTGGGAAGTGGATGGCTCTGAGCTGAATCCTCTCCAGTTCAGGGATGGCTGTGCCCCCATTCTCCACACAGAGAGGCACTGCACAGCCTCCTGGGTGTTTGCAGCACCCTTTCAAGTATAATTGGTACTTAACTGAAACCCAGAATTCAACTTTTGGAGGTGTTTAAGTGCCTGTTGAAGTTGTCTAGTTCAGAAAATACCTGTCTCCCTTTGATGCCACTGGGGTTAGTTCCCCACTTCCACTAACACTGGGTTCTGAGGGCAGCCTGAGGGAAGTGGTTCCTGTTCCCGCTGCTGTGGGAAGTTCACTAACCACGAGCTGAACCATCTGCTGGAGACCTCCCAGAGCCAGCAACCACCACACCACAGGCCCGAAGCTGTAAATGGGGCGTGAAAAGGGCCCCAAAGCCCTAGGAAGTGGGGAGAGAAGAGAAAAGCAAAACTGAAAGACAAACCCATTGTGTATGTGAGTATTGGGGGTGGATATCCCTAAGCAAGCATGTCTCCTGAGGAGCTCCTCCAGCAGGCAATGCTGGTGGGATNAACTCATATCATATCAATTATATTATATCATATTATATCATCATATCATATCATCATCTCAGATATCATATCACCAGATGTTATCAGCATGAAACCTCTGTAGCCCATTCTAATTACAGGCTGCCTCTAGCATAGTGGGCAGAGAGTGTCACCCCAACATTTTAAGTGACTGAAATAAAACCCCAAACCAGTCGAGATAAAAATACGATTCAGCAGTACGAGGCCAAATGAGGAATTCCATAGTTTTCATATCTGAATCTCCATCCAGACTTAATTCAATGTAGAAGCTGCCTTTCCTCTTATGGACATCAATTTTGGGCACTTCCTACCCCCATGATGCAGAAAAAAGAAATTAAACTTGATTTGTAAAGTTTATGAGGCACCTTTAAAAGTGTCAATGGAGAGGGACTCTTAAAGCACATGTAATAAATTTTGCATGTGTTATTTGCCATTTGGGGCATGAACTTCAGAGGTCTGTCCCTGCCATGCATTTGGAGCCCATGAAGCACTGCAGAAATGCTTTGCTGGCATGCAAGGGTGTGGGAAGTGGATGGCTCTGAGCTGAATCCTCTCCAGTTCAGGGATGGCTGTGCCCCCATTCTCCACACAGAGAGGCACTGCACAGCCTCCTGGGTGTTTGCAGCACCCTTTCAAGTATAATTGGTACTTAACTGAAACCCAGAATTCAACTTTTGGAGGTGTTTAAGTGCCTGTTGAAGTTGTCTAGTTCAGAAAATACCTGTCTCCCTTTGATGCCACTGGGGTTAGTTCCCCACTTCCACTAACACTGGGTTCTGAGGGCAGCCTGAGGGAAGTGGTTCCTGTTCCCGCTGCTGTGGGAAGTTCACTAACCACGAGCTGAACCATCTGCTGGAGACCTCCCAGAGCCAGCAACCACCACACCACAGGCCCGAAGCTGTAAATGGGGCGTGAAAAGGGCCCCAAAGCCCTAGGAAGTGGGGAGAGAAGAGAAAAGCAAAACTGAAAGACAAACCCATTGTGTATGTGAGTATTGGGGGTGGATATCCCTAAGCAAGCATGTCTCCTGAGGAGCTCCTCCAGCAGGCAATGCTGGTGGGATGGGAGCACTCTGCAGCCCCGGGATGCCCCCGGGGCTGTGGCAATGCCCTGACCTGATGTGTCTCTTCAGGGGAGTGGCAGTAAGGACGCATCCAGAGGGATTCAGAGACTCCATGACACATTTTGGGGTGCTCCCTCAGAGACCCCACGGCAGCTTGCACTGTAGTGCTCTGCTGCTCATTGGCACCAGCAATGTTTTCTGAGTGAAGTGGTTGGAAAAGGATTAGACTATCCTGAGGAAAGAGCAGTGTGGGCACAAAACATGACATCATTGCTGCACCACATCCCTCACCTGCACCCATGCCCTGCAGAATCTGCAACAAGCATCGTCTGGTACAAAGTTCATTGGACTCTCCCCTCAGACAAATGGGTGATTTTTATTGCCATGATTGATGTATATAAGGCTGGCTTTAAAAACAGCCTCTTTATCCAGCTGCTAAAAGAGCAAAGGGTGACCACCAGCCTTTTAACAATCCTGCAAACCTAGGTGTAGATGGAGTGGGATTTATTCAGCATTTTGCTGAGTTTTTGCGAAATAAAAACAACCAATCCCCAGACAGAGGTGTAAAGGCTGGCCTCGCCATCAGCTCCTGGAGGAGACCAGCCCTGCAAAACCCTGAGCAGCTCAGGTTGTGCTTTCCTCCCCTTTGATGCCGGGATGTTTGCAGGTCGTGGTGGCGGGGTAGGACGTGTGAGACCGAAGGGACCTGTTTTGGCTACGCGCGCGTGGGCGACCGGCGGCGACCGTGGGTTTCGGTTTGTGTGAGCCCGGCCGACGTCGGGCCCTGCTTGCGCAGAGGCGCTGCGGGAGCGTGGGTGGCACGGAGTGCCTGTGTGTGACAGACCGCGTGGGTTTGGGCGGGCTTGTGTGCCAGCAGGTCCCGTAAATGCTTCTACTGTTAAAGGGAACTGTTTCGTAACACCGAGAAAAAAGTAAATAATAATAAAAATAATAATAATAATAATACACATTGTCTGCTGAGACTTCAGGCTGTGCCCAGGTGCTCCCCAGCCCAGACCGTGCTGCTGCAGAGGCAGCACTTTCCCCAGCCATAAAGATGACCAGAATGTACAGTTGTTCCTCCCAAAACCAAAAGCTTGTGTTAGGAAACAAGCAGCGCTTTGTTATATCATCTCAGCTTCTAACCTAAGACAGCTTTAAAGTAAATTAATTAGTGTGCCTTTTTTCTTTTTTTTAATGAAAAAAAAAGTCAAACAAATCATCCTGTCCTCATTTCCATGAACATGAAGAAGAATATATTTTCCCCAGTTTTGCCTGCTGTCATTTTCATGTAAATGTCAAAGCCAAGAGTGTTCCTTGGACATGTATTAGCACAATTGATGGGTGAAGTTTTTAACCTCACTTCTCCTGGGCCTGTGGGCAATAAAACTTCTGCTGGCTCTGCTGAGCAACGGGAAAGGGAGGAAATATTTAGTTTCACAGTGTGCCCAGCTCTTGGGACAGGATTGAGATGAATAAGGAGAGGGGCAACCTCTCTGAGATGCAAGCAGGCATAGCAAGATTTCAGGCATGGCTTATCCCTGATAAACCCTCCCAATGCTGGCCCTTTTATTCACCATGAATAAACAGGGAAACTGAGTTAATTCATAGGAGCTAATGCAGATCACTGAAAACCTGAGCAGTGAAATATGCCTCATTAATCAGCCTATCTGTGTCTCTGTATGATCTACATGATAGGGATGAATATTAACTTCCTTTGAAGAAAATAAAGCAAAGCAGCCACATGTTTTACCTGGCAAACATATGCAGGGATGATTCATTCCAAGAACGCTCTGAAAAATCCCCACCTCACTTTTACCTCTAGGAAATTCCCTTTTCATGGGAATGAAAATCGCAGCTCCCACGCCCACAGATCGCAGGGCTTTGGCACTTCGAAAGGCAAGAGATGCTTCACCACAGCCTTGCTCATTGAGATCTCTCTGCAATGAGCAAAGCACCAGCAATACTTTCCCCTAACCAGATCACATATATATTTTTTTTTAACCAGCACATTTTTATGGTGGGTTTAAGCAGCTTCCTATGCTCCTGTTGTTGCTTTTAATTTTTTTCATGAATTTGGGTGAAACCCCTGCAGGGGAATGAAAAAAAAATAAAAAGGGAGAAAGAATAAATAAATAATGAAGAAAATGTTTCTCTTTCCCTCTCAATGTCAGGAATGTATGGAAAGCTTTAGGCTGAAGCAGTATTTTGACACTGCGCACAGTATTGCTCCCCTCCCCTATTCCTTTGAGGTTCATCTTTCAGACCACAGCTCTGTTCCGCTGCCAACTCGTTGGAAGTGTTTAGTGACTGGAGAACTGTTGCCTGCTCTCTTCAGAACTTCACACTTCATTTTTCCAGATCCCTGCGAGCAGCAGCAAATATTTCACCAGCCTGGTTTGCTGGCTACCACCATAAATCAGACTTAGGACCCAAAAAAATATCCAGGCCTGTCAAGGCATTAAGCTTTTATTTTCAGGCTGGATCCAGTGGTAAATGAGGGCTTGTATTTTCATTTAAAACTGTAAAGGGATTTTAAGGATTGTCGTTGGACAATGGCCAGATTCAAAAGATACAATGCAGAGTGTAACTGGTTAGAGGAGATTTGAAAAAGTCTTAAGTATGAAAAATGGCTTTTCTTAAAGGTTTTTCAATGAAATGTGAAGCCGGACTTGAATTTCATAAAGGCTTTGGCACAGACTGTTTATGAGGAAATCAATTGGGAAAGGAAAGAGGATGATGCTCCTGAGCATTTGAGCAGGTATTTGTCCCAGCCTGCCCCTTCAGATTCACCAGGACAAGATCTGATGTGGATATGACAGGCGCAGGAGCTAGGAAAAATGTGTATAATTGTTCAAGGCTCATTGCCTTGATATGAATCACTTAAAAAATTAGAAATAAAATAGGAACCTGTATAACACTGTGGATTTGGGGATGTTTGTAAGGCAAAGATGCTCAGAAAATTTCCCCTTCACTGCCCAGGCTGGAATTGGATTGCAGTAGGGTTTTCATAACAGCTTCTCGAAGCAAACAACCCCAATCCCTCAGTCTGCTCTTCATTACCCTAAAGAAGCAATGAATAGGAACGAGGTGGGGAGCCGAGCAGCGGGGCTGGACTGCCAGCATTGTCACAGCCCTGCTCCGCGGCCTCGCGCCGCTGCGGTTCAGCGGGCTGGGAGCTGTGTACAATCTGTCTTCTTTTTGCATGATAATAACGACCAGACTCATTTACACAATTTAGCTTTAAAACGTGCCACAGAGCTCCAGGCAGAGCAAGGTGAACATCAGCAGAAATTACCAACTTAGGCACTGACAAGCATCCCGTGCCTCGGTTTCCCTCACAGCTGAGGAAAAAGGAGAAGAACTGGTTCAGACAAAGTCATGATGAGGGGAAATGTTGCTTTTCCTAACTGCTCCCACCCCAGACCACCTTCTGACCTGGGGAGAGCAGAAGACTGCTCCTATCTTTGCTGCATATTGCCAGGATTATCCAAAGCAGCTTGGTTTGTTTTTCCTGCCCTGGAGGGAGAGTTGTGTCTTTCCCCATGGCAAGGTGTTTTAAGGACAAGCTGGTTGACTCTTGCTTGGTGACACAACCACACAAAATTTTTCACTGCTCAGACCTTTTATCCCCACTGGGCAAGTATCCTTTTCTCAGCCTCAATATTAGCCTGCACCATCACATTTTGCAGTTCCTGAGATAGTAACTCCAGCTCCTGGTCACAAATAAACTGAGGATAAGACAACAGCTTTTGTATATGGTGCTTCTCTGTTCCCCTTAGTACCTGCAGCATGGCTAAAGACAAGCACTAGCATTCACAAATAGCTGCTCAACCCCCAGAAATGCCTTTCCTCTGGGAAATGTCAGCATCCTGCCCGTGGTTGGGGGCGGGAAAGGTTCAAACATGTAGGGGGGTGACAGTGACTTAACAAATCACCTCTCTGTCAGCTGAGCCTCTGTAACTGTCTGTGTACGTGCCCCTGGGCCACCTTGGAGGGGAATTAATGGGATTTAGTGTGTTAACCTGAATTAATGTGAATTAATTTAGTCAATTAATTCACTGTGGGTTGAGGCTGTATCTCCTGGCCATACAAGCCAGGCCGGATGGAAGCGCACTCGGGGATCATTCCCTTCCACCAGCCAGCCGTGAATGGGAAGGGTTATGCTGCCAGCGCTGGATTGCGTGTCTGAACCATCCCTCTGCATGACCAGGCTTACAAAGAGATGGGGCCTGAAGAGCAGCTCTACAGAACCTTTCAGTAACTAAGGAATTGCCATGGGATGTCAGTCCCCAGATACTTTTGAAGAGCTGAACCTTGATATATCAGGGCAGGGTGAAGTTTTGGCATACTCTGACTACAGGCATACTCTGGAACTTTTTTTTTCTGGAAAGATTCATAAAAGGAGGGCAAAAGTATCAAAGCCATAGGAGAAAAGCCATGATGGATCTATTCCCAGCACTCGTTCCATTTTTTGTCAAGGGACTGACTCCAAAGCAGATGGCATGCCTGAGATAAACTACATTATTTAAGATTTCTTTGCAGAGCAAAGATGTTGCTCTCTGCAGTCACAGGAGATGGTTCTTAGGGTGCTTTTTCATGTTCTGGCTTGAGGCAAGGGGCCCCTGGAGACCCCCCCACCTCCCACAGCGAGCCAGGGGCATTCCCAGCCACAGGCATTGCAGCTTCCCCAATAAATACCAAAGCCTCCCAAGGTCCCATTGCCTTGTCTCCCATGGCTGTGTCTAATCTGAATGGTTTCCTTTTACACTTCCCCACCAGTGCCCGTATTCTGCTCTGCTTATTGCTCGCTACCTGTCTTGAAAAATTTCCCACCTCCTCTGACCTTGCTACCACTGCGTCTTGGGTGTTCTGCATTTGAGGCTGCTTCAGCAGTAGGCTCTGAGTCAATTAATTTTCCAAATCACAGCTAACTCAGCAAGGCATTCATGAGTGGCAAGGTGGGGAGGCCAGCTGTATGCTGGGGAAAAAAAATAATTTAGTTTCCCAATTTAGCCTGGTGTGTAGCAGGGGTGGCCAGGAACTGGCGCTGGCTGCAAAGCAGGATAATTTTCCAGGTATGTCAAGAGTGCAGGCACCATGCTCAGAGCGAAACAGAAACAAAAGCACCAGTCCTTTCCCCCGTGGCAGGATCAGACCCCCAGCAAAATTACTTCCTATACTAGGAGCTGACTTAAGACTCCACACTTCCAGGCAAATAAACACCTCTTCATTTCAGTGGCTATCTGACACGGGTGGAACAGAGGGCAGGGAAAATCTTATGGCTCCTTTATATTTTTAATAGCTATGAACACACTGCTGGCGCTTAAGAAATGCGCTTTTTAATAAGTGATGAGCGTTAAAGGGCAGCTTGGTGGTTATGGTTAGAGAACAGCTCCAGCCTTGCCTCTGCTGCAGCCTCCTGGGGTGATCCAGGGGCAAATCTCTTTGTACAAACAACTCTCCACAGGGTGGGCTGTGGGGTGAGCTCCAACTGAGTCATCTTTGCCATCTCGAGTGTATTCCTCGGCCTCCCAACACCCTGGGAGCAGGCAGCTCCTTTCAGCAGAGGACATGGGGACACAGTCCCCAACATACCATCAGTACTTGGGGGTAACGAGCACACACACAGGTACAGATGCAGAGGAGAAAGATCACACCCTTGTTTGGCCTGCAGCAACTTTTCCGTGTGCCCACACTCCCAGATGAGCACTGATGTGGTTGTAGCATGGGTGGTGTAGCTGCACTGCTTAGCACGGACCAGACCCACAGTGAAGACGTGACACCACTGCTGTCGTGCTGGGAAGCTCTGACCTGATTCAAGAAACCTGCAAACACCCCATTTTCGAGGTCAATGCCTCATCTTCACAATGTTCAACCTCGTTAACTTCCCTGGAGCCAGTTTGGTCTGATCATGCTGCTGTGTGTTGGTGTGCAGACACTTTCATCCACCTCTGTTCCTCTCCCTTCAATAATGTTAATGCCTATCTCCTCCCTACCAGATGGGCTGCAAAGATAAATACATCACAGGTTGGGAAGCATGCAGATACGCTGAGGATGGGGTGCAGCTAAATGCTTTGGAAGGATAACAAAATGAATACACTTGGACACAGGGAAAAAAAAAAAAAATTATCAGAGCCCATTCTTTGGACAGAAGGTCAACAGGTATGCTTGGCCATGTCCACCATATTCAGTTTAGCCTCCCAATCACAGTGATCATATCCAAACTGTCCACTGGGAGCAATCCCTCACCTGTCCTACCTCCTGAGAACTGCCAAGCATCTTATGGGAGACTCCCAGCCAAAAGCTTTCCCAGGCCTCTCCTAACAACTCTGTCAGGGCAAGTCCATGCTAATAACAATAATCAATGTGTCCATTGAATTGTTTAATTTATTATCATAAATGTCCCCTTTCAGACTGGCTTTCACTATTGAATTCCTTTTCTTTGGATAACATCTTCATTGTCATCTTTTCATTGACCATCACTGTTTTGTGCTATGGACATTTGCAAGAAAATGCAACTTTGTGCTCATATGGTATCAATTACTTCTTGTAATCTCCACCTTTTCTCCCAGATGGACCACCTCTTTTCCCCTTCTCCCTGCCTCCTTCCCTGATCTAAGGAAAGCAAGAGTGATTTTCAGTAGAGGATCTGAGACCTCTGCACAGGTTTGCTCCACCTGATCATGGTGAGGTGAGTATAAAACCAGAAGAATTGAGGTCTGCTTTGAGGGAGTGGCAAAAGTCTGTACCACTGTAGCCCGTGGAAGTGGTGAGGAGCCTTAACTCTGCCCTTCTGATTTTGGAGCCTCAGCACTGAGCCAGTTCACAGCCCAGACCCAGAGAAAGCCAGATGCTCCCCACCTGCCCCATCCACATGATTTTCACAGAGCTCAAGTGGCTTGCGCAAGGACAACACAAATTTTAACCCTATTTTCTCCAATTTTCAACCATTGCAGAAAGTATAAATCAGGTTGAGAGCTGGAATTCTGTTTCCTCTTAATTTTCTTTTAAATTGGTTTGCTTAATGTAAATGTATTGAGTTCCTTTCACATGCCCCGTGCTAAACACTCTGGTATAAATGTTTGATTTGGAAGAATTTCCAGTTGATTTCTGGGATGGGGTGGCATTGATCAGCAGTTTTGTCATAGTAGTAATAAGCCCTAAGACAGAAGCAGATCTAGAACAGGAAAAAAATCCCATGAAAATGTCTTCCTCTCAGAAACTGTGGTTCAAATACACTTTCACTTTTTTAGTTCCTCTGACAGGACTTTGACCAAAAAAAAGACGCTTCCCTGAAACAAAAGGATTTCTGTCAGAAATGCCTCTTTCAGAAGGCAAAATAGAAGAATTTTTTGTCATGCTACATCTGCTCCTTTCTCAATAATATGTTTGGGTAACTGATTTCCTAATGCCTAATGGTATAAATATAACACAGCAGAGAGATGAAGTCATTTGATACTGTGGCAACATGTCAAATAAGACCTGGCATAAGTAGGTGAAATTGCCTATTTATTTATTGCCTATCATTTCATTTAAAAAACAAACAAACAAACAAACAAAAAAACCCAAACCCCCAAAACATTAGAAGCAGCTGTTAGCACAAACAGCAGAGCTTATCTTATTCCTTAAATCAAACTCTAGCCTTTTGGTGATGTCATACAACAGTTTGACTCTTACACGTAGTATTGGCATTTCCTGCTAAATGGAAATAATAAGAGCGTGGGTTTTGCTGAGCACTTCCTCCACACACACATAGACACGTGTTTCTCCTCCTACCTCCCCACTCTCTGTAATCACTGCCCTGATGAAGTGTGACCAATCCAGAAAAAAAACAAAACAGTGTGGGATGAGGATGGTGGGCTCAATGGAAAATCATAATTTATTTTCCGCGCAGCAAAATCCTTTTTCTTCCTGCTCTTTGATAAGCCATGGTTTGTGTTGTCGTCAGAAGCCTCGACAATGGCAGACTGTGCCTTTTCATCACTCGAGTACTTTTGCTGTTGGTCGCTCTGCTGTAAATAGGGAAGTCTTTGTTCTGGCCCTTTTGGATCACAGGCACGACCCATGGTGGACACTCCAGCCCTTCCCTGCTTCCCGGTTGCTCTCCCGCGAGAAGGCAGCACACAAACAAACAGGCTGTTCTGTTTGGGCTTTCTCTGAAGTCCCAATTTCTTCCACTAAATGTTTACACATTCCAAAGCCAAGTGACTGGCCTTGCATCTTGGGAACCCAGCCCTGAGGATTTGTGTCACTTTCAGGAAGATTCAGTGATGTGTATTTAATAGCTTCAATTAACAAGTTAATTAGCATGCTTTTTTTGTTCTTTTTTCCTTAAACTTCTGCTAAAATCAAAACACAGCTAGCATTTATTTTGGTGCTAATGGGAAAATTTTCATAAACTTCAAATTTAGAGCCAGTAGAAGGATCCTGGCTCAGCATATTTTCAAATTAAGGGGTTGATCAAAGGCTCTTTACAAAGTCATTTTCCCTCTGTTTCAGCAAGTTTGGAATCAGCTGCTCAGTTTAGGTGTAAACTGTAGAAGAGAGGCCAATCTCTCACTTAGGGTCCCCAGTGTCCTCAAGCCTGACCTTGAGGGTCTTTCTCTAGGATTCTAAGTCTACAATAATAATAAAGGTGCCTTCAGTCCCTGATATCCCAGAACTGCATGATGTACTGGGCAGGAGCAACAGGCTGAGAGGAGAGGGAGCTCCTGAGAATCCTGATGCCTGGTCATGACTGGCTTGGCCCAAGACTGAACCACAGAGCAAGAGGCAAACAATCTGTTCTTCACAAGTGTCTTCCCAGCCTGGCCAACCTCTTCAGTTACTCCTTTGTGAAGCTTCTCCCTCCCTTGCTTTTATTTCTCTGTCAGCTCAGCCTGTTTCCCTTCTAGTTTTTTTTTTTTTTTTTAAGTCCACCTTTTTCCCTTTTTGTTTTTTTTTTTTTTTTGTACAAATGAACTAAATTCTCCAAATTCATCTGCATTGCTATCAGACATTGTTCTTTTAAAAAACCTTGGCATCATTTCTGAAGTTTCTCTATGTACACTTTCCTGTTCTTGTATTTCCGTCATCCAGGTATCATCACTCAATAACCATACTGAGGCTGTAATGCTTTTCACATGGAAGGAATCGTGTTTTATTGATGGCAAATGTTGTAATGCACTTTCATGTCAAGATGAAAATCTGAAAAAGAAACTTTTTTATAGCGTATGCTACATGAAACCTCTACACTGAACCAGGCTGGAGAGAGAATATGTTCCAGTACACATATGCTATGACTATATATAGTAAATTAAACAGTCCTGGCATGCAGGAATGGGCACAAGAACATATCCGTGCTGCAAAATTTTTAGCATGGGCACAGTCAAGTAGCATTCTCCGAAGCCAATTTCAGGCACAGATCATGTGTTAGCAAAGCCAAGAACACTCTGAATAGGGATTTTGGATGTGGCTCTTCCCTTTTAGGGGCTCAGGGTACTTAGTGTTGTGTACCTAATGAAAAAAAAGCCAAGTGGCTTCAGGACCAGAGTGTGAACCCAGGCATGGTTTGGTTCCTGCAACCACAGTGGTCAAACCTACCATGGACATTTTGGGTATGCCATTTTCTGACCTGCCACCTGATTTTTGTGATCCAAACTCTGTGGGGGTCACTTTGATTATGGTTCTATTCGAAAAGGGGTGCTTGGGGAAAACCCTGCACCTCACAGAGAGGAGCTTGGAGCAACTTGCTCCTCAGGGAGAAACCTGCTTCCACAGAGGGAACAAATGCTTGGTATGCAGTGGGAGAGGAAACAGGAAAGTAAAGCCAGAGCCTACATATCCACTGCTGGGTTCTTAGCCCAGGGAGAAATCAGGATAACACTACCAAAATACTCCAATAAACAAACAAACAAAAAAAAAATCTGCAAGCCAAATAAGATAATTTTTTTCTGGGGACTGCAGGAATCAGTGTCTGCAGCATTTGGAGGTTGGAGAAAATGCCAGGTCAGACTGGAGGCAGAACCAGCTGTGAGGGTTCCCTGGTTCCCCAAATTCAGAGAGTTATCCCTTCCAGCATCTCCACCAGCACCACCTCAGCTCATTTCTGAGCTCAGATGGAGGAAAAGCTTTTCCTGGAAGGCACATACACTGCCCTGGGTGGTGAGGACCTGGGTGTGTGACACAGCCAGCTCATACAGACACCTGTTTGGCAACCAGGAGCTGACTACACGACACAGCTGGGGACAGCAGTGCCTCCAGATAGTCATTATGGCCAGTGGGACTCTTTGCACAGCTGGTGGATGCCCTTCCTCCCAGTGCTGATGGAAACACTCAGCCTGGCCAGAGCCCTGGGGTGGATGCCACCTGTACCCCAGCTGTGGCTGTTACTGCTGCCAGCACTTCAATCTTTTTCTGGCTATTTTTTAGGTTCCCTCACTCTGGGGATGTTGTGGCTGAAATGCAGAAGGCTCACCCTCAGATTGTTTTTGTTGCAGCTGATACCCTGCTGGCACCTGCCATGGATGCCCTCCAATTCCACCAACATGAGTGAGAGTTAAAATCTTGTCGTGATTTTAGCCCCATGAGAGCAGGAAAGTCCAGACGCCTCCTCAGAAAAGCTTGTTGGATGGTTTCCAAATATATATTTTTTTTTTTTAGAGGCAAAATTTTTAACTACACTTTGGGAAAATATCCTAGTCCATGGCTCCTTGCCTGAAGCTGCCTGAAACTTTTTCAAGGTCAGATTGTCTCCTCAGCTCAGTCACCATGTGTGCAGTGATGTTAGTGAATCTGCATCCAATTTATGTACCAGAGAAACAAGATTACCACCCATCCCAAACAGGGATGAAATGGTCTTCTTCTTTCTCATTTAATTCTCAGAGCTTTTTTCTGTTTGCCACTTAGAGCAAAACTAGAAAACCCAACTCAAAGCCCAGCAGTTAATGCCAGCTAATGCTAATATCAGGTGTCAGGTGTTGCTCACTTCTGTCAGTCACTGAGACCAATTTGAAATCTTTCACTATTAATAGTGACATTAGCTTCTGTGCCAGTGCATGGATCTGACAATTTTTTGCAAAAAATCCAATTTTTTTGTTCAAAAATATAGTGCTCTCGCTAATTCTGTGCACAACCGCCAATTTAAAGAACTGAAAAATTCAGACTTCCACACACAGAACTACTTTCCAGCCACAAGACATATGAAATCTGCTGGCAAAGTGGCTCCAGGGACACAGATTTTTGCAGCTCTTCATGATCCAGATCTCAGGGCAGATGCTTCTGAGCTTCCTTTGCAGGCAGGAAGGAGAAATATCTTTTTAGGGTATCTCATCCTAAAGTGGGCAACTCAACTGGTTCAGGTCAAAGCACTATTTTCCCTCTATTGACCCTAAAGGGAGCAAACACAGGGCAACTATCGCAGATGTGGAAGTCTGGTGTAGGTGGGATAACCCCTATCCTGCTTTTTTGGGCTTCAGCACTGTTCCATTTGCAGCTGTTCTCCCCAAATAGCTCATGCACACCTTGGGCTGGGGTTTGGATGGGATGGCTGATTAATGTGTAAGCATTAATTAGTCAGGTGCTGGAGAGATTCACACCTGGCAAAACCAAGATGAAAATGGACTCCTCCCTCTTTCCAAGGGCACATCGCTGTTGGTACATCTGCTCTCTTTCCACTTTATTTTCTTCCAGGCTTTGTAACTCTCACTCTCCTTTCTGCCACCCAGCATCAGGTGTGAGTGCTATCATTTTCTCAGCTGGAAGGGGAAAATCAGATTTATACAAGCTCAGCTTTGCTAAGGAAAATGACCTCTGAGTTAGGAGGTCAGTGAACCAGAGTGGGGGTCCAGATAGATGTCAAAAGTGCAAAGGACAGGCCAAAATAAGCCCAAAGTGTACAAACACCCTGACAGACAATCCTGATAAGGGAAAAGCCATCTGCAAACAAGCAGCAGAGACAGGAAGAAAAATCTGCTCTCATTCTCTATTATTTTCCTATCTAGAAGTCTGGGCTACAGCAAAACCCTTTAGAAAATAGCCAAACATATGTTGCTGTCAGTTGTTTTTCGTGGATGGAAAAAGAGAAGTCAACCTTTTCTCTGAAAATACCCTCCGCTCAGGGTTCCTGGAAGAGGGTGAAGTCTCTGGTTTCTACAGTGGCTGCCTCTTATCGAGGGCTCAGGCTCATGTATGACTCCAGTTTCAGCTCTGGCCTGCAGAAGATCTGAGGCATAACCCCAGGAGTAGGGCAGGGTGTGCATGGATGCACAACGTGGCTGTTGCTGGTCCAGGAGTGTCACATTCCCAACGATATGGAAAGTGGGAACTCAAACTGTTTTAAATGCAGCATCTTCCTATCTTGCTTCCACACTGCTGAGACTTTTCTTTTAAAATCTCAATTTTCTCCTTTTCTAGTTTCTAGGGCTTGAGTGAGAAGACTCATCCTCCTATTTTTTAGATGTTTATGTTCAACATCCTGAGTTTATTCATAAAGCAACAAGCCTGTCTTTAAAAATCAGGGCCAAATCTAGGTCAAATCTGATAAACATTTCATCCTTTGCTCTGCAGTCTCAGAGGGCTCAGGCTCTTGACTGTGTCACTGCAGGTCAGTGGCTGACACCCCATCACCAACAGGCTATGAAGGCCAAGCCCCAAAGGTGAGGCCAAAGACTTCAGCTTGAAACCTCTTTCACTGGGTTTTCAGCAAATGCATTTCATGTCACATTTGCCAACAGTGACCATTTGAGTTGCAGTATTTCAGTGTTTGTGAGACCAAAGTCTCTTCACAAGCTCTTAGTTTTCTATTTAAGAACATTTCTATAAGTGTTAAGAAGGGGCTGTGGTGAAGCATGTCTTGGTTGTTCTCTTTGCTACACAATAAAGGCACCATCCAAACCAATGCTTGGACAGAAACATCTTTGCTATCCATGGAAACTTCATCTTGAAATGTATTCAGTCATTCAGGAGTTTGGAAATTACTGAGCTTCCCTGACTGACCAATGTGACTGAAAAGCTACAGATAAACATTGCCCTTGAGTCCACACACAGCACAACCCCAGTAGCTCTGTCTCTTTCAAAAGGAGGCTGAAAATTAAAGTTAAATGCCCCCAAAAGCCTAGGAAAATCCTTAAACTGAAAGAAAGACGCTTGCAGAATCACTCACTTTGTCTACCCTGGGGCTCATGTTTACAGAGCCACCTTACCCAGGGAACAGCTCCAAGCAGCAGTGGCTGCTCACAGGAGTTGCTCCTACAGGAGTCAAACAAAGCAGACACAGGATCATAGAACCATAGGAGCATTAAGGCTGGAAGAGGCCTCCAAGACCATTGAGTCCAATCATTAACTCAGTTCTGCTAACTCACCACTAAACCATGTCCTTCAGCACCACATCTACACATATTTTAAACCTCTCCAGGATGGTGACTCTACTACTTCCAGGACTAGCGACTTGCAATGCTTGATTATGTTTTTAGTGAATAAACTTTTCCCAATATCCAATCTAACCCTCCACCGGCACAATTTGAGGCCATTTCCTCTCATCCTGACCCTTGTAATTCAGGAGAAAAAAAAACAAGCCCCACATGGCTACAATCTCCTTTTCAGGGACTTATAAAGAGCAAAAGGTCCACCCTGAGGCTCCTTTTCTCTAAGCTAAACACCCCCAACTTCCTGGACTTGTTCTGCAGACCCTTCCCCAGCTCCATTGCCCTTCTCTGGACACAGTCCAGCCCTTAATGTCTTTCTCACATGAGGGGTACAAAACTGAACACAGGATTGGAGGTGTGGCCTCATCAGTGTCCTGATGAGGCAGAAGGACAATCCCTGCCCTGATCCTGCTGCCAAACTACTGCTGATACAAGCCGGGGGCCACTGGCCTTCTTGGCCACCTGGGCACACTGCAATCAGGATGTGACAGCCCACACAAAGTCAGAAAAAATTAAATGAAATAATGAAACTAGATTAATGTGGTTCAGCCCTTTTCCTCTGCACTCTTCAGCATATTTGCAACACCATGGTGATGGCTGATAAGAAAACAGGGGGTCAAAGTGTCAAGAATACAGGGGTTGTTTTCTTTGCATTAAGTGTGAAAAGCAACATCTCCCAGTTTTCTCATGGCTAAGCCCAACCCAGAGAGTGGCTAAACTTTATTCAGGTGCAACTGAGAGGTGCTGGCTGCACAACATCTGTACAACAACACATCACACCCACTTGTATATTTCAAAGCCTGGGACATCTCATTTTCCCTGGATACTTTTCTGCCTTGAGCAACAGCCCATGCACCATTTCTTTCACTCCAAGAAAAAAAAAAAGGCACAAACAAAAATCAACTACTTGTCAATAATGATCAATGCATCAGTTATATCTTTGTAAGAAGAAGACTGATCCAAGGTGAATTTGAGAACTGGAAATATTAACTGCACTAGATGGCAATCATTATGGACACAATAGAAATACTGTTTTTATGGCACTTAATCTTCTCCCTCATCTCTCCAACTGCAAGATCCCTCTCTGCTCTTCTGTCTCAGATAATTTACAAGATTACAGAAAACTTACAGCAATTTTTCCCGGCTTCTCCAAGTGTTTTTTTTATTATTTATTTTTAGTCTTAAAAATTACTTGGCCAAGAACTTGTCATTTTTTACAGCTGTGTTGGATGCTCTAGCAAAGATACTGCTTTGTCTCACTTATATCCAGTGGATTGATCTTCAGCACTAGCACTGGAGTTACAGAGGGGCAGTGGGATCTGTTACAGCTTGAATGATCAAAGCACTGACAAAAGGAGAAGTCTTTCCCTGTCTTCTGAAGTCTTCAAAACTGTATGAAAACCTTCAGTCCAATCACACACACCATTTTGGGGCCAGGGAGTGTGGTCTAACTAGGGCTCTGCTCAGGAGCAGCTCACTGAGCAACAAACAATTATCTAACAACTGTCATCATTGACACTACTTAATTATCCAGATAATCTTCAAATCCAGAGGCCAAAATTTCTGATTTTCCTAAGAAACAGAAATCTTTTCTGCACAGAGAATGGGTTTTCCCATGCTAAACCAGAGGCAAATCCCACCTTTTCACTGGCACTCTCATCTTCTGTTTTCCTTGGGAGGGCCAATTTGCCCCGGCTCACACACACAGCTCCACAGGCCAAGGTACCAGGTGCTGATCCACTCACATGCACAGGTAACAAAGATCCCCAAAGCCAAAAGGAGCATTTTAGAGTGCTTCTCCCAGCAAGGAAGCTCGAATTTTCTAATGTTCCCGTTTGAAATATTTGCATATCATGTAATACAACAATAGTGCATAAATACATATATCAGAAAAAAAACAAACCCTCAGTAAACTATTGGCCCTAATCTTTAAACCTCAGGGAATTAGCTCCTGACTTAGGGAGATCACCTTTGAGAACATCTTTGGCCAAACTGTTTTCTCTTGGTTATCTGCACAGTGGGGGATATTCCCTCTGACATCCAGCTTCAGCTTCTGAATTAACAGTCTGTGTAACACCTCTTGTACAGTCTGTGAAGCCTTTTAATGACAATTTAGGCATTAAGCTTCTGCTTTAGGAATGACTTAGCCATCCTCCCTAGACTTTAGCTCACAGGGAGCTTCTCAGGTGAGAAGTCACAAGCCATGGTATTCAAAGCTGTGCTTCCCACTTCTTCCTTTGCCTCAAACATTCAGATGGTTTTAATGGCTACAAAAGGAAAACCAGCAGGATTAAATTCTACCATTTATTACCTGAAACAAGTAATTCCTTTGTATATCCTGCTAATAATGTTTTTTAAACCTTTACGACAAACCCAAAGAGGGCAAAGTAGAGTGCACAACTACAGCAGCTGTAGCAGAAAACACATTTCTCAAACTGCAACCCACCTTCTCCTTTTAATTTGGATTGGTATTGACCTGCTAAGGAGAAATGTGTTTAATGACAAGATACTGGACTTTTCTGGAAAAATGGCATCACAGCCTTTCAGTTCTTTGAAATTTTCCTCATCACAAATATTAACAAAGGAGTACATATTTTATGAAGAAATACTGATTTCCTAACGACAACTGTAAAACAGCCAAAAACCCTTGGAAGAAAAACAGTTACAGCATTTTAAGCTATAAAAAAGCAACTAAATAAATCAGGAACTGCAGGATTCATAGCAAGATCAATTCCCTCGTTCCATACATACTTTTACCTATTTCTGACACTATTTCCCATTGAATAATATTGACTCAACAAGGTGGCAAATACAGAGGCAAAATCATATTCCTATCCACATTCATATCCCATACTTTCACCAGTGCTATCTAAAGAATTACAGAAATTTTTTTAAGTATCCATCTGTTTTGGACCCTTGAGAAGAGAGTGAGTTTAAGAAAACATTCTCAAAAGTGAACTCCTCCTCATTCTGGGAGACAGCTGCAAATTTGGTTGCCCCCTTTCTCATATTGCACATGGGTGTGGATGAGTTTCTGAACTTCATGTCTTCCATTTCTGAGGTCTGTTTTCTTATTTGCAGTTGTTGTGGCAAAGAAGCACTGGAGAAATGACTTTGACACTTCATTTACAAGGCCTGAGGTCTGTGGTCATTCTCATCTTTAGCACCAAACCTTTGCAAATTCAGTATTTTCCTTGCCTCTGTTGGGTGCACCTTTTCACGTCTCCAGGACCAAAGGCCACCAGCCAGGCTGCTACAATTTTCCTTGATTTTGGTCCACAACCCCATTGTGGGGCTGAAAGGATGCAGTGGGATGGGAGAAGCCCTGCATGCACCAGTGACAAGGCCAGTTATACACCTAGGCAAGGGATGGATCCCTTCATGCAGCTCCTTTGGGTTTATGATTAAAATATTTTAACAGGGCAGTAGCTGAAATGCTAAAGGGCCAATAGTGACATTAAATCTGTCAGTGACTTCAACAAATCTACACTTCCTCAAAGAGCAAACTGGTTCCAGTTTTAGCTCTACTTTTTGACAGAGCCAAATGTAAGATCTGCACACTGACCCTACACGTTCAATATCTGCCTGGGGAGCTGGAAGAGGGGGAGGTTTCAGGGCCCTGCTACTTCCAGTGTAAAGCCAGTGTCTGAGCATGGTGATTTCCATCTGAGATGGCTTTTGTTTCTGGTGTGCATTCATTTGTCCATCTTCACCAGGGTTTCAGCCCTCAGCCCCACCACGGCGATGGACGCAGGTCCCCAGTGAGCCCACCTGAACAGCCCTGGGGAGCTCTCATCTCCTGCACACCACGGTCAGTTCAGACTCCAGTGGTTTGTGTTTTCCTGTCTCTTGGTTGTCACACTGCAAGTGACCTAGATTATCTCTATTTTAACTTTTCTCCAGATGGTGAGACCTGATACAGGCAGGTGTCTCTGAGCAGGAGAACATGCCCTCAGCCATGAGTGAAGGATCCTCTTTCCATCCTTCACCACAGGTGTGGCTGACACAGTGTGGGCGCTAGATCTGTCCCTCTGTGCCACACACACCTGGTTCTGCGAACCCATGATAATCAGGTAATACTGCAGAACATTAGCACACTATCTGTTGGTATTTTCTGGCATGTAGGAGCTCATGAGCTGCTCCAGGGCAGATGCCCACAATAAAATGCCACTCTTGACATGACCATCCCCAGAAAAACATACTTTATAAACAAAAGCAGTGCACTGAAAAAAAAAAAAAGTCCCTATGACCTCTAAAATTGATCAAAATAAGTTCTTAGTTGTAAACTTATGAAAATAACAGTTGAGGGGGTCCTTTTGGTCAGGCAGATACAGGGAGGTTTGAAACAGCACGTACCAAACATACTCTCGTTGGCAAGAAAAGGGGTTGCACAAGTTCTTCATAAATAATTTTATCTGCAGTCATTAGGCAGCAATCCTAAACACTGAATGAGTTCTTCCCATCATTTCACAATAGGGTTTTTTTCTTGTTTCTAGGAACTGTTTGTGAGGACTGCCACTCAGCATCTGAGAAAAACGTGTGGCCATGATACACAGTTAATTCATTTTCTTGGGCATTGCCCAATTGCAGAAATACAAAATATCACGTCACCATGTACTCTACTTTTCTCTAACACTTTCCATCCAATACCTATAAGCACATTACAAACATGAGTGATTTTACTATGATTTCAAAGATCCCTGCCCAGAAGGAAAAACAGTTCCTGTGCTGAACATAAGGAAAAGAGGATTGAAGGGGTGGTGTGAAGAGGCACAGGCATCTTCCTTCATGCTCAATACAATGCCTCATGAAACCCCAATCTTGTCTTTTTCTAGTACTTTGCATTAATGTCTTCCAGACAAATAAAAAATACTGAGAACAAAAACAGGACAGAGGGGAAAGTACAAAAAAGATGGAACAAAAATGCCATTTTAAACCACTGGCCCCTACTCAGCATGTAAAAATTTTCTATGGCAAGGACCAAGTCAAGCAAATTCCTTGTTGAACTAGTATTTTCTACAGCTCCCCAAAAGCTGTGAATTTTGTAGCTCAGTAAAAGAGAGGGTGAGATCCCTGCCAGCACTGTTCCAAATCCCCAGACAGTGAAGGAATTCCTTCTCCACACACGGCAACTGATCAGTGAAGGGACAGAAGCACTGGCTGGATTTTCAGTCCTGACTTTAAGATCCAGCTGCCAAGTGGCACTGCAAAGACAGATCTCTGGAGATTTCTCATACTTCTTTTGGCTTATTCTTCTGGTGTGTTCATCTTAACAGAAATCAGCTGTTTTCCTCACTTTTACAGTATTTGCAGAAGAGACTTTAGCATCTGGCCTGGCTATTATTAAAAGATGAGAGCAACCTGCTCTTTTAGGAGAACACTACTACTGGTAATAAATGGACAAATATCCTTTGCATCCAGGTTTCCTGAGATCTTCTGGATTATTTGGGGTTTTTATCCGTTCTGCTGCAGCCTGTCCTTCCTATTTCTTCACATTTGCCAACCAGGCTCACACATCCTGGAGCAGGGATAAAAATTGTCTTTTCCTGGAAGAAGCTGTCTCAGAGTGTTTGGATGTAGAAGCATCATTTTCAGCTACCAAGGACTTCTTTGGAAATCAAAAACTAAACAAGCTGTGGGGGGTTGAGGAATTGCCTTCGGTTTAGGGTTTGATTTTATATTTAATAATGCCCTAAAGTCACAGTCAGGAGGAATAATCCAGTACCTAAAGGGTCTCCAAGGGAGATGGAGACGGACTTTGGACAAGGGCATGGAAGGACAGGGCATGGGGGAGTTGCTTCCACTGCCAGATGGTTGGGTTAGATGAGATATTAGGAACAGATTCTTTGCTGTGGAACAAGATGATCTTTAAGGTGTCTTCCAACACAAACCATTCTGTGATTCTATGAATACAGCTGAGGGGGAAAGAAGAGGTCACTAAGCACTGGAGCCCTATAGATGTGCAACAAGGTTTTAAACCCCTATTGCACCTCGTGTCCCCAGAGGCAGGGACAAACCAAACCCTAATGCAGATGCTGGGGAAAAAGTCACCAACTGCACTTTGGAAGGCTGGACATGGACACCAGGATAAGCTTGGGGATAGAATGCTCCACTGAAGCCCTGACTTATCTATATGCTTTGAGGACACAAAAACCTGCTGGGCGCAGTTCTGCTGAGAGGATCTGGTGGCTGTGGTCCTGCATGGAGCCTCCCTTGAGCCAGGAGACCAATGGAGACTCCTGCACTTCACCCAACCAGCACTTCAGTGACCCTTCATTGGTTACACCCACACTTAAGGGTAGGAAAATGCTGCATCCAAAACCGCGGGACTATTAATAGAGGGACTTCAGCTGATCTCTCCTGGCGTAATCACCATCAGAATTTGGCCTCGTGGCAAAAACTAATCGCTGGCAAGTTGCTGCGGTGTATCAACATTAACATGGGCTGTTTGCTTTTCTCTGAGTGTTGGGACATCCCACAAGATCCAGCTGCTCATCCCGAGCGAGCTGCAGGGAGGGAGCGGCCAAGGGCTGCCTCCACGGACTGCAGGGATCTCTGCTTTTCTTCCTGCCCCACCACAAATCCTGAGTAAATCTGTTGAGGCAGCACAACTTGGCCTTAGCTCCGCATTGTTATTTGACCAGATCAGCAGTCTGGAAACTGGGTCATTTTTTTCTAAACATGTGGTTTAGAATTGTGCTGCTTCAAAGGACACTATCCAATGGTGTGAGACCAAACACTGAATATGTAGTAAAAAAAGCTAAACAACAACAACAACAGTAACAACCAAAGCTCAAAGATCTTTGTAAACACGGAGCCCATAAGGCACCCTGACACAGTAGGGAAATAACAAAATCCCTGATCTATATTTAGGGAAACTGAGGCATTAAAAGAGGAGTCCCAAGCTGTCTGGAGAATCACAGATGATGCCGAAATTTCTCAGCTACAGAAGTAAAACTAATTTTTCTCATATTTAGAAGTTTTTACAAATATAGGGTATTTTTTAAACTCCCACACAACTGGAGTAGTGAAATTCAAGTCAGCTTGTTATTTGTGTAACACAGTCAACATTCGAAATGCAGATTGCATCTACGCTAAGTTACATAGGCAATAAATGTGCACAGGAGTAGCAGGGCAGGCCTGAGAACTTCAATTATCAATTATGTTGTACATCCCAAGTTATTTATTTGCACTGCATCAGGTCACCAGAAGCTTTTGGAAGTTTGGGCTTTGCTCTCTTTCTATTTCATGGTTTTATCTGTTACTGGTGCCAACAGTTCCCTATTCCCAGAGGAGTAAATAATCTCAATTCCCCCCTCCAAAGTCATACAAGTATCACAAGGAGTCCTCATGGGAACATCTCCACATATCCCAGACTGACATTGCACCAGTAGATCCAAAGAGAAATGATAGTCACAGAAGGCCCAAGCTAAATATTTAATTTTTTGCTTTAAGCTTGTGCTAAAACTTTTCTTAAAGATGTTGAGTAGAAATGCTCAACCTGCTCCCAGTATTTTATGTCAGTTGTCCCCATCACCTGTCCAAGGATTCTGCATTTCTAACAGGTTTGTTTATAATTTTTAACCCACCCAACAAACGTTTCTAGTGAACAATGCTCTTGGGCTGTCCTCTGCAAGCATTCATCCAGTGTTGAGTGTCTGAGCTGGACACCCTCGCTGCACCCCTACCCAATACATGTTCTAGTGTGACCCCCCACACGCTGCAGAACACTGGTCATGTGTGAGAGGTTACCCAGGGGAGTGATTTCCACTCAAAACATCAATACATTTCCTACTGATGATGCAGAAGGTAACTAGGCAGTTCATGTCAATCCTTGGATATATAACCGAGGTTATTTCCTTCTTTTCCCCAATAAACAGCTTGATGAATGTTTTATTTGGTGTCAGAACAGGGTTTGGT
This sequence comes from Nicator chloris, assembly GCA_013400495.1. Classification (NCBI taxonomy): domain Eukaryota; kingdom Metazoa; phylum Chordata; class Aves; order Passeriformes; family Pycnonotidae; genus Nicator; species Nicator chloris. Next base: position 80,066 of record WAAE01000952.1, read on the forward strand.
GCTGAACCATAAAGTCAGACCCTGCTTCTTCTCACCCCCACCTCTCCCAAAGAGCTTGTTTTAGGCACAAAAAAAAAGGCTGATTTAGGCCTGTGGCTGCTCTGTGCCCTTCCAGTGTTGCTCACAGCCACAGGAAATTAAAAAGTTAAAACCAAGGCCAGCAGGGAGAGGCAGTGTAGCACTGTGTGGGACCAGCAAGGCCTGACTCCAGTGATTCAGAGTTGATGTTCAGCCCTCACAACCCAAACCCAAGATGCTATTTATTGACGCTGAAAGATAGGGAAAACAACCGCCACCATCCCTTGCAGGAAATGTCTCTAACTCGTCTCCAAAGCAGTTTGAGTCTTATCTGCCCCCACCACTCCACATGTCTTTGTACAAGGCTGTCCTCCATGTTCAATGGTAACTTGCCTGCAGAGTGGTTGATTTCCTTCCTAAGGCAAAAGGGTTGCATACTTAAGCTGCAGGGTAAACAAATCAAAAAATAAACCCCAACATCTCCAGCATGAAGTTCAATGGGAACTACTGTACTGGATCAGAGGGATGGTTTGGCTCTATCAGCCCTTGTGCTTACCATGTCTGCTGTAGCTATCCCAGAGAAATGTGCAGAAACCAACAAAACCTGACCTTTAGGGTCTCTTTCCACCCAAACCATTCTATGATTCTATGAAAAGAGAGATCACTGTAACTCCTCAGTAACCTGCCTATGTATGAGTTTAATCTTGTCCGACCTCTTTATTCAGATTTCATTTAGCTGAATATGTGTTCTCCATACAGTCACACAAGCAGTTTTTATCTCAGACAACAACCTGTAGCAGGCAGCTCTCAGCCTGCCTCACAGGCCCATGGCATAATTTGGAAAGGATCATGGGAGCTCTCCAGATCAACCTCCTGCTCAAGCAGCCTCAGCTTGGAGGTCAGACCAGGATGTTCCATGCTTTACCAGTTGGATCCTGTAAATCTCCAGAAAGAGAAGTGCCACAAAATCTCCCATGGCACCTGTTCCAGCACTTCACCATACAAAATGGAGGAATTTTTTGTTTCCATTGATGAGAATCTGGATTAAGTGACGATGAAAGCAAGACTATGAGGGTCCCCCTGGGCAGTGAGTAGCTGAGATGGGTTAATCTGTGTGTCAGAGGGCAGCAGAAAGTCTTAGCACTAGTGTTTATAGCATGAGTCCCTCCCAAAACAATTTCTATAGTAACTACACCACAGAACATTGGTTGGTTTGCTTGGTTCCTTACTCTTGGATCAAGCTTCCCTACAATCAGGACTTGGATTATGACCTGTAATGAAAGAGCCCTCAAGCTTTAACCACCACACAAGAAATGTGTAGGTCCATGATAAAGCCAACAAGAGCTCCCAAAATCAGTATCAGTGTCATTTAAACTTCAGAGTAAAAGGTTTCTCTAAACAATCAGTCCTCTCTCCCTTTCTCTAAACTCACACCTCTCTTTCACAGACTCAAAAAACAGCTAAAAAGGGTAAGTACTCTGAAATCAGGCACAAGCTTGCACACAACTCCTGTCCTCTCCTCCTGCAGACAGCCTCGAGTGAACTTAACCTCACCTTCATTAGTTGCATCTCCTCCTACATCTGACACTAAGCTGGAGGAAAAATAGCCTCCTCCCTCAGTCCCCTCCCAATCCATACATCTTTTGCTGCTTGAAAACTATTCTTGCCTCAGGCCATGCAAATCACAAGATTATCTGTGACCGCATTCCTCAGGTCTGACCAGGAAGAGGTGGGGATAGCTCAACGCCCATAATGGAAAAGCATCACAAATCCAAATCCCCCCCTCCCAGTTTAGAAATCTATCCCAGTTTTCCCTGGGAATGTCCTGGCTAATGCCAGTTGTTCCGTTCCAGAGTAAATGACCTAGCAAGGTGAACAAGACCAGGTTGCACTTCTCTAAGAAACACAGCTTTAGATAATTTGCAGGCTCAGGAAAAGAAGCAACATTTGAGATCGGGTTTAGAGGGCATCTTTCACCACCCAAGGGCCTGGAAACTTGCTTTTTATGTTTAGTTGAAAACTCAAGTGCTGCAGGAACTAATGGGTCAGCCACAGACAGCCTGGTCCCATGTCCTACCATGTGCTTGCTTTACTCTGCCTGGTGCCAAGAAGAGACAAGGAAGAAAAAGAAGCGTAGAAGAACATTAACAAAAAAAAAAGCCATTTTATTGAAAATGAAATTAAAACTTCAAATTAATATTACAATCATGAGAAAATGCCAAACAATTCAATTTACAGTTGCAACATACAATACAAATAGTCCCTTTGAAGTTGAAGTAAACTGATCCACAATCATCGTCTGTGGCATAAAGCAGAGTGTGTTTGTACAATATGTGCATGAAAAGCAAATCTTGGGTGACAGCATTTGAAAAAATAAAAAATTAAAGCTTGTATTTACACAAAATGCTACAAATATTTTGTTCCAGCGGAAATTCAAGATTGGTAAAGCATATTTAACAACAAAAAAATTGGAATGTCACTCATATTACCTAAAGTTACTGTAAAAGTATGGTTTTGGCTGATATACTTAAAAGTACTGCATTAAAAAAAAAGCAAAGAGTTATCTGTAAACATGGAAGTAAACAAACATCTAAAAAAAGTTCTCAGAAAATGTTAAACTGAAATGCATTCTATTTAAAAACAACAAGAAATTCAGGGGGGCAGAGAATGGGGCTTCTTTGAGCTCATGGCTGATCCAGGTTTAATTATTGCTTTTGCTCATGGCTTGCTGTTGCTGCAGCCCAGCACAGGGCTGAGCCTTGCTTTGCTCAGGGTGAAAGTGCAAAATTCTCCCCACTCCAGATGGTACCTGTAGAAACTGGTAAATCTTTGCTCAGGGGACTGCTGGCAACAAAGGTTCGATGCTAAGAAAGACGCAGCAGGTGGGCTTTTAAAGGAAATTATAAATACCACGTGAATGATGCTGTCGGATAAATAATTTGCTTTACTCTTCTGTCCTGACCCACTGCAACCGATCTGGTTACCCTTAGAAGGAGGGAGAGGAGGATTTAAGCCTCCATTTGGCAAAGGGGACATTGTGCCTGTTGTGCTATAAGTCAGTCTTTGGTAGGATAAGAGAGCTGGAAAAGTGACAAAAGGCAATTTCTTCTTTTTAAATGTGTGACCGGTGCCAAAGATTGCCACTGCCCGAAGGGAAGGGCTGTCGTACCTTTGAGAAAACTCCGTTCTGTGATCCCAAGCACCTCACAAAAGCTCAGATAAATTGATATGATTCACTACATAGCACCTGTTGGATCTGAAAATCTGACTCAAGAGCATTTCCAAGTGAACTTGAAAGCATTTTCTGAATGCTCTGATGAGAATCTCTGCTTCAGCTTGTACAAATCCCTCCATGACCAGCCTGATGTACTGGGACAGATTTTCCAAAGGCACCAGGAGCGTTCAGGACCATGAGGATCTACTGAAAGTCAAGGGGCTGGTGCTCCTCTGTCCACAGGTGCTTAGAAAATCCTCTCCTTCCTGTCTCAAGCAGGCAGAGCCAGGTCAGTCAAGGGCATGGATCAACTGGATCAGGCACGCGTGCCTTGACTGGGAGGAGAAAACGTTTTCAACGTTTGTCCCTAAAGGTCCAGTTGAAAAACTGCGGGGACACAGAGTCCTGTAGGTATTGGGCAAAACAAAAGTCTGGTCTGTGCTGGATTTATCCAGAAACAAAAACCAAGTGCTTGAATTTTACAACAAAGTCTTAAGAAAAAAAAAAAAAGAAAATCTGGGTTGCTGCCTGCAGCCACTCTTAACAACATTTCAACACAAAAGCACCCTAAAAATTACTTAATATGCATACAGTAAACCTTAAAAAGCCCTTCTCAGCAATAACAAATAATGTACAAATATAGTACCTTTTATTAAATAGGAAACAGCTTGCACTGGCAGTACATCTCTTTTTCTCTTGCTTACTAAACAAAAAACAAAACTGAAATGTGTAACCAGACACTGGTTTTTTAAGTGCTGCTGAGACTAACAAACGTTACTTTACAGTTACAAATAAATGGACAGTGGTATGCTTCAAGCTACCACAAACCAACAATAAATAGAATCAATTACAGCTTCCATCTTTGAAGGAAAACTAAGTATTAGAAGAAAAACAAAGTGTCTTACTTATACTTTAAGCATACTTGGTATACAACCTTTAGAAGGCAAAGACTTTATTAATTTATTCTTTTTAAGAGCACGTCATCACGCAGACTGGAGGGATGTACCATGCTAATGGCAGCTCGTTTAACGGCTTCGCTGCTAACGAGCACTGAGGGTGGTGTCCGGCTCTGTGTGGCTGTGCCCAGCATTGATTTACTGCCATACTTTGGAGGTAGCCAAAGATCACCCAAGGAGCAGCTTGGAGGAGGCTGCGAGCAGCGGTGACTTAGGGAGTGGAAGGAGGGAGCTTTGGCCAAGCCCACTGGCACGTGCTGAACATCCCACTAAGCCAGGCTTAACACCTGCCTGGGGAGAGCATGGGGAGGGTGGCTCAGCTCCCACCACGTCCAGCCGATGCCATGTCACCTCCCTGCTTGCCACAGCAGCCCTGGGCTGGGCAAAACTGGGGCCTCTCTGTGGGGTAGTTTGGCCACAGACGGGGTTTGGGTGCAACCTGCTCTGCTTGTACCAGCCCTGGGAGCCCCAGGGCGGCTTTGAAGGTGGGTTTATGTCTTCTGTGTGGGCAGAGGGGAGTACTGCTGCCCTTGTGCTCATCCCTCTAACACGGCAACAGCCACATCAGCTTCAGAGCCACCACAGCATCCGCATGGCTCCCGCATTTAATGCTAACGGGTGGTGACTCGCTACCAGGCAATTTCTGTCTCAAGTTTGAAACCTTCCAATTCCACCGAGTGGGCTGAAATTGCAAGGGGAGGGGAAAATGTTTCACCATTTTTCCCTTAATCCCATTTCTGAGATATTTAACAATTAATCATTTGCAAAATACGGGCTTTGAAACAGTTTTGATTTTTCTTTGGGAAAAAAAAAAACCCTGTCAAAATCCAAATTATGCTGTCAAAATAGACCATTTTAAATATTAATCTTTTCAAATTTTGAAGTTCTGAGAAAAAAATCCTTGGAGAAGAAGAAATTAGGGGAAGGGTGGAAAATATTTCACCCTTCCCACCATTTTTCCAGTGTCTCCACAACTACTGATTAAAAGGCAAGACTGTGTTGAAGGCAACCAGACAGCTAATAAAAATATTTTAAACACAATATTTCCTTCATAAGTTATATAAAAAGATCCTACATCCAAAATCATTTGATGTGGATGCATTTAGGTTGGGTATGTTGTTTTTAAGTCACATTGTAAACTGGTTCACACTGGAACTGCTTTTCAGAGTTGGGTAAAGGTCTGAGGTTTACACTATTGCAGAAATGTAATAAAAAACAAAACAAAACAAAAAAACACTTTTAGAGACCGAAGTCAATATATCATTACATTAAGAAACGTTTAAAGGGTCCAAATGTCATTAAATAGTTATAAATATTCTTTTAAACTTAAATGATGATTCATGTTAGCAAACAACCTCAAATTTTACACATTTATAATTTAAAAAAAAAAGAAAAAAAGAATATAGCCGAACACAAATACTATGTATACCATTTTGGCTCTAATAATATATATTGCCATTCTCATATTTTGCATAAGTAATAACATTTTGGTTTTTTATTTTTCAAGGTTTTGGTTGTTGTTTTTGGCTAATAGAAGGCAAAACAAATGGATACAAAAGCAAAAAGGAAACCCCGGGGTTGGCTCACCTAACTTAAAAACTCATTCTCTTTAAGTACCCAAAAATAAACCAAAAAAGCAATGAACACAGAGAAATTCCAACCGTTATCCACAGCAAGGCTCGGACAGAGTTTTTTGAGACAGCTGTTTTCATCTGAATGGATCATAGCAAAATGGAAGCAACTTGCTCTTTGCTTTCCTTTTTATGTGCACCAATACAAACCAGGTGAATTGCACTACAGGTGTGGAGAGGGTCCCATACGTTGTATGATTGCAACTGTATCTGGAGTCCATGGTTAGTTTTGGTTTTTTTATTAAAATAAAAGGAAATGCAGCCTTTGCCTTGCATCACCATGTTTCTCCTGATAGCCGGGGAGTCCGTTCTCTCCTTGTTGGCAAAAGTACTCACTAGTTATTACAAAACTCTAGGGGGAAAAAAAAAGAAGGAAAAAATTCCAAAAAAAAAAAAGAAAAAAACTCCAAAAAAAAAAAAAAAAAAAAGGAGGGGGTGATTTTTTTTTTGTGTGTGTGTATGTAGAAAGTACATTTTAAATATAAAACAAGGTAAAATGGTTCCAAGGAAAAAAGAAAAAATGTGCTTTGATTCACATAATCTGAAACATGGGTTGTGGTATGTTGGTAACTCTTGTGTTATTTATGGCCATTATCATCCCTTCTACACAGTTGCACATATTGGTAAAATCTGTTTAAAAAAAAAAATAAAACAAAAAACAGGCACTTCATAGTTAGTCGACCATTTGGTGGTTTGGTGTTTTTGTTTTTTTTTTTTGGCTTGCGGAGGTCGGGCCGGCTACGGAAGAAATCTCAGTACGGCCTCCAAACGGACTCATCCATCCTGCCACTAGAATTCAAGACGGTTGGGGAGCTGCTGTGGCTGCCATCCGCCTCCACCCCGTCACTCTGGGTGGGCAAGTTAGGGTTTAGCAGTGTGCTGCCGTTGGACGTGGTGGTGCACGGTGGGAGCATCCTGGAAGGGGAGCGGTCCCCTCCCGGCACCATGGGGAACTGGTATGATCCTGACGAAGTGCCATAGTAGAGATATGGAGTGCTGCTGGTCTGGAAAGGTCCACTTTGGTTTTGGGAAGAGCCGGGGTAGGGTGGTGGTAGGTAGGTGTGGTAGTGAGTGGTTGCGGACATACCCAGTGACATGCCTGAGGTGACTGGCGGTGTATAGGTAAAGGTGGCTGGATAGTGCATTCGTGGGTTGGAGAAGCGGCTCTCAGTGAGGGATGAAATGCTTGTGAACTGCCTGGGATCTGAAAATGGGCCCAGCTCTGAAGCACCTAAAAAATTATAACAAAAGACGGGGGAAAACAATTCTGTAAATACCATTTTTTGTATCACGTGATGATAGAATTTTATTTTTCTAAGATAACCCACTTCTTTTGGCCCCCAAGAGAACAGCAGATCATATCAAGCAACACATTGCAAGGAACAGAGTCACACATCTGTCTTCTAGAAGTGCTGGGCCAAACTCATCCCTGGTCTAACTCCACCGATGCCAATGGAGGGAGCAGCATTGCCAACCTGAAGTGTTCAAAGGTCATGAGTCAGGTTGGCGGAAAAAAAATCTCAAAAATCAAGAGATTGAAAAAGAGCCAAAAAAAGAATGGGGAAAAAGATTGCTAAAATCAAGAGATTAAAAAAGAGCCAAAAAAAGAAAGGTGGACTTGGAGTTGATTTGCCTTCTGGTTTCAGGGTTTTGAGGGTTATGTGTCTCTGGTTTTTTGCTCAAGCCTCTTGAGAAACTCAGGTCTGGTTGCACACGAAAGCTGAGATTCCCACCTCAGCACAGGCTGTCAGGAGTTTGGATTTCCAGAAAAGCAAAAATCACTGTGCAACTTGTAATAAAGCAACAAGAGCTGGCAACACCAAGTTAACTGCACCACTGACACCAGGGGAGTTACACTGGGGGTAACTAAGACCCACTTCTTGCCTTAAATCAATTTATTTAGGTGAGAATCTGCTCAGCTGCTTCCTTGGGCTGAAAAACACTGTTTGCTGCATCCAAAGGGTGGACAAGGCCATTGAGCTGATAGCAAAGATGCAGAATTTACTCTTCAGAGAAGTTGATGGAAAATTACAAGCCCAACACTCTTTTTGCCATTGAAAAAAATTTGGTTTTGTATGTAGTCTCCGTAGTCTGGTTGAAAAAAAAAAAAGACCACACAGTTTATGACTACTGTGAACGTCTGGATGCTAACGCTGTGAATTGGAGTCTAACGCAGAACAGGGATGGGTAAACTCATTTTGCCTAATTTCTAATCCCACATCAAACGCCCAAAGCTTTGGAGCAGAACTGGAAAGCAAATGTTAGCTTGGTGATGTGCTTAGGAGATTGTGGGATGGACAGGAGCAGAAGACAAAGATGGTGAAAGCTCGTACTGAGAACCAGAAGAGTGGAAAACAAAAAGGGTGTGGGAAAAGGACAGGGGAAAGAGGGAAAGCCTAATGAAGAAGTACAGAGCAGAAGGAGGCAAATGCAATGGCCAGTATGCAGCAGACACATATATTTGTAGAGAGCTGAAAAGAGGAGGCTATAAATAAAGGGGGGAAATTATGAAATCAAATGGACCCTCCCTGCACTTCCCAGCTGACACTCCTACAGCTTTACAGTCCTCCAGATTCAAGGGTTCACTCACCTCTTTGTCAGTCTGCTGAACCTAACTAAAAGGAAAATATAGCATCTACTAGATGCCAAACTGATGTGCTAAACACTGAAATGCTCTGTGTCTCCTCAGTTTAAGATGAAGCAAAGACTCTCCTTGCAGATAGGCTTCAGATTTGCCCTGTTGACATGGCTGTGTAAAAGAAAGGTCTCTCCAGCCCCTCTGTTCCTATCCACTCCAGTAAACAACAGACTCAACAGCCTCTGCCACCTTGTGTGGCACATTTTGGGATTTAGGTCACTATTCTCACCTGTTCTCCCACCTCAGTGAACCCATGTCTACAATGCTATCTAAAAGCAGTAGTGGGGCAAAGCTCAGGCACAGTTTGGGTTCAGGCTGGAGGACCTGGCCCACAGCCAGCCAAGCCTCCAAATCAACCTGAAACCTGAGGATTGTAATCCTCCATCTCTAACAATACTGAGCACAGAGCTTTAAGTGGGCAGTAAAAGCCCATTCTAAACTCTGATGACAATGTGATTACTATTATCTTTATCTGGGACTGAATCAGTGACCTATGGGTGAATGGGTCTGTCTCCATCATCAACCCCTCCAACCACAGCGCCCTGGAATGTAATATAACTTGTACCTTTACAGCAAACACTCTACTACTTGATGCAACTTCTTTCATTCCCAACTGCAAACAATAGCCAGAGGCAATACCACCCAGATTCAAAGCTGTAATTTTGGAACACTATCCTTTATATTGAGAACAGGTCTGATACGTATCTGGAAATATAAGGTTAGAACATAATTTCCCCGGCTGCTCAAAATACTGAGTTTCAATCTGCTACTGCTTTTTCTCTTTTCTTTTTTTTTTTTTTTTTTTTTTTTTTTTTTTTAATTTATTGTTATTGCAACTCTCCCAGCATGAACAGAGTTGCTCTTAGTTTACCCTGATAGAAGCCAAACAAGACTTTTACAATCAAAGGTGGAATTGGTGTGCGTCTAAGGGTGTAGAAGAACATTGGTATTTTTGGTTTCTTTGCAACAAATACTTTTTTTCTTAATACAGAGGTCTCCACACAGTTTTACACATTAAAGGCAATCTCCTTTTCAGAGCTAGATCCAAATACTATCTGCATGGGAGCTGCCAAGAGATTATGTCTGTGTGGAATGACTGGGAATGTGCACACCACACATAGGCGTTTCAAATGTGGGGCTGCAGACCTCCTTATGTACCCCAGTAAATCCACACTTGTTTGTTTTTACTGTTGCTTGTAAAGCACTATCGTATTTACCCAAAGGCCAAACAACTATAACCCTGTCTTATCTCACTCATGGCTGTGTCTGCACAGCTCCTGCACACTCACTTCTCCAACTCCCCTTTTGCCCAAGTGCCTTTTGCTGTCTCCATAACTCCCTGCACAGGGCTGTGATTTGTTCCCAGCTTTATTGTATCTCCATTATGTAAAGATATTTTTAAAGATCAGAAAAGGTTCTCTGTTCTAAAGTCTCATTTCTAAGGGAAACTTACTAAAAAGTCATCTCTAAACTTCAGCTTCTTGGCATTCTCACTGCTGTTCAATCTTGCTGATGCATTTTCACTCTCCTCCCCCTCCTTTCTCTGTGTTACCTCCTTATGCTAAGGTTGATTTTGGTTCTAACTTGGAAACCCCAGACACCCATTCATTTATACATGTTAAGCTCTTTGCTGGGCTGGGAAGAAAAATAGTTCTACTGGGTATGGCATCCATGTTTGTACATCTACCTGTGCACAAACAGTGATGTGGATCAGCAATACAGTAACATGACACTGCAAGTATATAATTCATAATATCATAACCATAATATTATAATAATTTATTTATTCCTCTCGCCAGGAGGATTAAAGTTTTATGCTAATTTTTCCTCCATCAGAGCAAGAAAATCATTTGCATCTGTGAATTCTCACTCTGGTGATAGCTTGCACTAAATGGGGGAAGCATAGACCCTCTGCCCTATATCGTGGCCAGCACATTGCAGAACAACACTTGTATAAAGAGAAGAGACTTTATTTTTGTGCCACTAGAAAAGAGACATGTCAAAGAGCACAGCAAGTGATCTTCTCCTATACAGTCTCATCAACTGACTGGGCTTAACAATAACAAAAAAATCAGAAAAAGGTGTATATTGGAAAAAAAACCCCAAACACTTTACATCTGAATGAGTCCAGGTTAAACTATTTTTAATTTTTCCAGGCTGATTCCTTCCTAACATAGCCTGGCACTCCAGTTTTCTGAGAGCTAAATGTTTAAAACAGAAAAGTGGTCATGTTAATACCCCAATATATATGCTAACATCCCAGATTCAAGAGTACTGCTCCAGTGTGTTTCATATTTAGAATAAGAATAATTAAAATTCCATGTGGTTTCACTTATTTTGATGCAGAAGCCTCATTAAAAACCCTAGACCTGGGCATTTGCCAGCAGCCACCTCAAATTGTTTTGCATTCGCGCTTAAAACCCGATTTTACCTGTTGCAGCTGTGCAGCTCCACCATTCACAGCTGCATGTTTGCCGAGGTCATTTCTCTTTTGCAGTTTCATCCTACAGATGCCAGCTAGTGCCAAATAATGCTCAGGTCTCAATTAATAAGCTATGCTTGTGGTTTGCAGAAAATCAGGCAACAAATTTCTGTCAGGTTTACAGCAGTTTGGCCAATCGTTCCCAATTGTTAGACCATAATGTACTGTGGACAGATTAACTCCTTGTAGGTACAGCCAGCTGACATCTACTTTAAATAGTAACAGGATATTTTTATAACTTAAAATTATAACAATTTGTTTTGTTAATGCTATAAGGTCACTAACAAAAAAAAAAAGTCCCCTTGGCTTATTGCATATGTTTCATAGGGAAATTTCTAGTCCATCAGTGCAGAATCTTTCAATGCATGAAACCAAAGTAATGCTGTATTCACTGAACAGTCTGTCTCAAGGAAATTCAGCAACATATAGTTAAATTTATTTACCAGTAGCTAAATGATTCCCTTGTGTTTTTGGGAACTTCAGTGTTAAGCCATTTGCTGAAGTCGAAACTAGGTTTTGTGGGGTTTTGTTCAACAGTTCAATTCAGTCTGGGACATTGTACTAATTGACCTATTACAATAGTTTTTTCCTTCCCCAACATCTACGTCTCTGAATTATAAGTGCAGCCTGGATTACTTACAGCTGATAATATCGCCTTGGATGAAACATGCCACACACTCCACATGATGAGACGATTTCAGTCTCTTACAGCTTTGCCAAACTTTAAATGTTCTGGCTGAAATTGTCCATGCTGGGCGTCTGTCTCAGGCTAAATTTTGATTTATGCATTTATTTGTTTTTAAAATTCAGCTGAAACTCTTTTGCTGGGAAAAATATATTGTTTTACCAATCTTAAACTCCGAGGAGCCTTCCTTTGAAAAGCTGTACCAGTTCCATGCTTTGAAGTAAGGACTTGAACTTTGGAATAGGAGTGGCTTTTGTGTGAGAGATGTTGCCATGAAAATCCAGCCAAATATGAACAAATCACAAGCACTCTGACTAAAAATGGGCAGAAGAGTCTGTGCCCCTACAAAGACACTTGTCTAGAGACTGGAATGAATTCTAGGAGTCACACATCCTAGCATTTTTTCTGCAAACATTACTGAAACACAGGGACAGTGACACCTGTCCCCATGCCAGCCTAAGAAAGGATCCATCCATCAATAGCTCCATTCTTTGGGATGGCAGACCCTGAGTGAAAGGAGACCATGTGGGTGTTCTTATAACATTGCAAAATAAAATTTGAGAAGGTGGGGTTATTTGGGGTTTTCTTTTTTTTTAGAAATCTGAGAAACTATAAACATAACCAGAGGTAAACAAAGGGATATTATTAAGGTTACCATGTGAAGAGTGAGAAACTTTGGAAACACCAGCATTCAAGTTACTTCTCCAAATGCACTATGACAAAGCATTCAGCTACACAAGATGCTATTCCTTTCTCCTTAAACTGCCCAAGCTGGCCACCTCTGGAGATGTATCTGAGTTGAAGAATAGAGAAGACCATTGTCTATATATTCCCCAGATCCACTGCTCCAAGAAATCAGAAGAGGTGAAGTGAACAAGGCGAGAGAGACCCCATTATTTCCTGAGTTAACTGGATTTTATATGTGTTTCTGCCACATGGCTCCTACATGACTCAGTTGAAATGTCTCCAAATCCCATTTTCACTTCCCTCATTTTCTGTGTGCAGCAAAGATGTTGGCTTCTGATTTGCACGTGTGCTAAACATTCCCAGCTGCAGCTGAAGCCAACGGGATCACAGGTCTAAACACAAGGATACAGACAGAACTGAAATTGTGCTGTAGGTGACACACAGAGGGTGCACTGAACAACACGAGACCTTAAGGTCAGTCTCATTTCTCTTTCTAAAATGCGTTCTTTTTTTCGGGGGAATATTGCACTGCAGTGAACTGTATACAAATGCTATGGCAGAAATATTAGAGCAAAGCCAAACAAGAAATTAAGGATTCCTTCTTCAGAGCAGCACTTAATGCTCTGCAATAAGCAAGGCCTGAGGAAATGCAAAGAACAAGAAGCAAACAAAATATTGAAGAGTTGCTCATTAAGTTAGCACTGTCCATCCTGTGCACTGAATGAGACAGGAATCCCGTGGGAAAAGTATCATGTGATCCTGTAATTAAAATTTGTAATGTAATGCATAAGCAGAATGAGGCTGATTTAAAGTTGCACAGGCAATGTAAGTACTGAGATTTTCTAATTTCTGAGCTCCTGGTTTTGCCAGGAATTCTGAAGGATTCTTTGCAGTGTGTTTTAATGGGGCAGTGATTATTTTCCATCTGGATCTCTCTGGGTTTTCCCCCAGCATCCTTCTGTATCGGGGGGACAGTGTTACCTTGCTCTTCATTTTGTTAAGTTCTTGTTCTCTGTGTCTGCTAATAAGTGTTTATTGAATCACACTCAGCATCATCTTCCTGCTTTCTTCCAGGCAAGCCTCTGTCACTCCAAAGCTGCTGTACCACCTTCCCTCTGGATGCCACTGCAGAATGGAGCCTGGGGCTGCAATTCCCAGGGATCCCAAAACACTTATTCCTGTATCTTCTCCTTGCTGCAGCCGTTAGGTCCTGATCCCACAAAACTACACTGATGCTCAGCTTCGTGCTGGAGCTCAGGGACATTCCTCCCACACACCCAGCAGCTAATGTCTACGTGCTGGGAGGGTGAGGGCCATGCAGCACCACAGAAATAATGCACTGGGCTTCCCCCTCTCTGGTTTACTTTCCGGATGAGCATGTGTCATCTGGATGTTTGGAACCATTTATCATAGGAAATGATATTTTTTAAAATGGTCTTTTGCCTCCCTTTAGTTCAGGAGAAAAAAAGAAAAGTAAAAAAGCATTTGACATTATTTTTATTCAGGATTTTCCCCCCTCAGGTCATCCCAAAAAGGTCTCCTGGTAAACAATAGCTGCAGAAAAAGTGTGAACTGGCCCCCTCCTCCTCTTTTCTTCACCTCAACAAGGTGTTAACTTCAAGGCCTAGTTGGGACCATTTAAACTGCAACATTATTAATCACAGCAGTCTCACAAAAGTCAGAAGGAGGAAGGAGCGCTTTAACCCTTTCAGAGCCTCACAGACAGCAGGCAAGACCCTAATTCCAGTGCATCCCTTCTCATAGTGCCTCAGTACCCCAGTTCACACAGTAAACTGCACGGTGGTGCCTCCTGGTATTTAGGTAACAGGTCTTTGGCACCTAAAATACCACAGATTAATTTGCAGATAGATGTTTTCACTGAATTTATGGTGCTGCACCTAAGCCCTTTGCTGGGAGAAACACCCCATAAATAACATCGTTATTAGTGACCATTAAAGTACCACTCGTGCAAATAAAGGAGAGTGTTTCTCAAACAGAGATGTTATATTGCTTAACACCAAAATTGGAGTCTCTTTGCATTTCTTCAGCCTGGGCTCTCTCATTACCTGTCCTTCTCCCTCAATAGCACTTTTCTGCTGGGTGAAGCTGCTTTCCTTAAGGCACTGAGGTCTTGCTGGGTGACACTATGCGCTGAAACACAGGTGGCTGCTCTCTGCACCCCCAGAGATAGCTCATCTAAAATTTAGGGAACATCAATAGGTAGAAAAATGTAACAAGCAACCCCTCCTAGATGGACTGTTGGGACCAGAAATGAAACTGTGGAAGCTTCAGCCACCACCATCTCATTTATAGACGTTGCCTCAATTATATAGGATTTATAAACCTTCCTAATGAGAACCACAGGAGGGGGACAAATGGCCACATTACAGAAATACATCCTGGGTTGGTGGTTATGACCTGCCACCCATGGATGCCTGTTGACCTGGTGTGATGGGGAGCCTCTCAACTTCTCAGCCTTTGCTATCTCATCTCGGTGACTCCAGTCTGGAGCGGTCACGGGTGATTTGGGTGGAAAGGAACTGGCAGTGTATCAAAAGCCCCCTGCTTGTTTAAGTCTCAGGCCATCTATGCGCTACACTGGAACCAAACAGTAAATAAAGTTTCCTGGAAATAAGTCCAGGAGCTCTGCAGCACCGCACAGCACAAACACGCACACAAGAGCGCAGCGCTCTCCGCTCACTTTTCCCCAACTTTTCCTGCCTGAATTTCAGCCGTCACTGCTTTTCGCCAGCCGAAAGGCATCAGCAGGAACACTTGAGGCTTTTCTTGGAGAGCAACCTCAGAGTGTTGTATACAGCAAGGGGGTGAAACCGCAGGGCTGCGGAGCAGGCATGGCGACGGAGAGCAGCGGGACAGGAATCCTGAGTAAATCCAGTGAATGGGAAGACAATATACATCATGGCTCACAGGCTACTTTGTTCCTTCTTTTTCTTTTTTTTCTTCTTTTCAGAAAAATGTGCCTTAACTGTCCAGTATAAATATTTGTTTCCAATGTTGTCATGAATTGTACTTTTCCACTGCATGCTACTAACTCAGAAAAACCATCTGATCCTCAAGCAGACACAAAGGAACTATGTTTTGCAGGGACAGGGAAGGGGGGGAAGCCCTTGGCATTGCTCTGTTATTTCACCCTTTAAACCCCTCCTTTTCCCACCCCATCCAAATTTTCCTTTCGCATCTCATTCAACTAATGGACAACTCTCCCGAGGACAGCGGATTCCTTGCTGGTTCTTGATTAAGAGTTTTTAAGAAGCCGTGAAGGAAGATATTCTTTGAAACTGGATCTACTGTAGGATGGGAGCCAGCACACAGGACACCGTGTCTTTCAGAGAGGGCCACACACAGTGCCACTCCAGTCATATGACTTCTCTGTCACATCCTGAAGCCATTTCCAGCTCGTGTGCGAGTTTGTACTCCCATTTAGAAAAGGATGGGATATATTGGGAACACACATATGGAAACACTTTCAGGGAATCAGTTTCCATGAAATCCATAATAAGCCAAGTGGCTTCAGATGTGGCAGTGTGCCTCAGATTAGACAAAAAAAAAAAAAAAAAGAAAAAAAAAAGGGGAAAAAAGAAGGAAAATTTTTACCCTTCAGTCCTTACTTCAGTTTCAAGGTGGGGGGGAAAGGAAAAAAAAAAAGAAAATTAAAACCAACTAATGACTTATGGCTACCAAAACAGGGAGTCACAAAATAATACAACTAATGAGCAGCCCTCCTCCTCCAAATAAGGACACTGCTATCAGTATTCCTGCAGCTCCCAGAAAGGTCTCCTGGCATCTGCCAATCTCACATGGGGTTGGCAGAGCCGTGGCCCTGCCTGTGCCAGCCTGCATGGGTTGGGCAGGTGCCCACTGTCTGGTAACCTGTGTGAGCAATTTTTTCCTTCCCTTACAAATTTTCTTTCCTTTCCTTCCTGCCCTTCCAAAAGCTGCAACTCAGTGATAAACAGTCCATTAAGTTAACCTCCTGGAAAATGCTGTATTCAGGAGGGCATTCGCCCTGGATGGGCTTGGCTGTACCCAAGCCATACTGAAAGCAGGGCTCATTGTGGGACGGTGCATTTGGTTTGCCAGGCAGGGGGTGGATATCACCTGCCTGCTGTGCTTGGAGCCAAAGCTCAAGGGCAACTGCCAGGTGCCCTCACTGATGGGTACCAGAGATCAGGAACAATCCCAAACAGCGCAGAAAAGGGCTTGAGGCCACATCAGTACTATGCAGGAGGGAAGCACCCAGCTCATCCAAGCTACTGTGGTGCTGGAATAATCTTTGAATGGCCGAGGAAGTGGGAAGAAACACAGATCAAGTGGCAGGAGTTCAAATGGGAACTGGAGAGATGCTACGTGCATCTCTGCGACAGATACCCGCCTTTTTATCACGAGAAAATAACCAGGAATTTGGCTTCTATTTGGGGCCGTATCCTACAAACTCTACTTTTCCTGACAAACAAATGACTCCACAAATAGTCCCTCTGTTTCCAATAGGGTTATTTGCAGCAGGAGAGACCACCCAACACGAGAGGATCAGGCCCTCCACTCCCTCGCTCTGCCGCTCACTTCAAACTTCCACAGCCAAATGTGAACACAAAAAAATACCCACGAACTGCAAAGGCTTTTCCTCACTGCTACTGGAAAAGCCCTGGACTAGAAGGGCTGTGGAAAGGTCTCGTGTACTATTAATATGGTGCTCTTCCTGGCTTCCGCTGCTGAAATGGGGATTTGCCATTTGTTTCTCAGGCTGGTTCTTTCCACTCAAGCCCCGTCACAGTAACTAACTGAAAACTTCTGCATCAAGGAGAAGGTCTCTTTTAAAAAGTTTGGCTTGGCTTTGCTTTCAAAGACTTGTCTGTATATTTTAGAATATGTAGAACTCGCCTTTGATTTAAACCTCGCTCTTAACAATAGACAAGAGACGATTTCTCTACTGAGCAATTTAAACAAAAACAAACATATTTTGGTTACTCGGCCTTGTTCTCAAAACGCTCTGTTTTCTTTTTTTTCCCAGAGAAAAATCAAACCCTACAAATTGTTACACTTCTGGCCAAAAAAACTTAAATTCACAAATGTAGATAATCCATTTCTTTTTGCCCTGAACAATATCGTACACAGAGAAAGAAGAGCACCTCCCCAGCCCCCAGACATCCATAAAACATGAAACCCCCTCATCTAAACAATTAAAACCATACTTTTCTCCTCCAAAATAATTTCTCCTTTCAAAGGACGTTTTCAGCCTCGGTCCCTGTCCACAAGCAGGGCCACGATGTTGATTTCTAATCCTGCCCAGCACGAAGTCCCGTGGCCCCAGAGGGTGAACAGCCGCACCTCATCCCGCGGAGGCGGCTGCTTGTGTTCGGAGCCGGGGCTGCACAGGAGCAGCCGCTCCGAGGGGACGAGGGCACTTAACCCACGGGACTTCTGGCTACTGGAGAAAGAAGAGAGGAGATACCAGGGAGGCATTTCCATCTTAGGTTAAGGATTTTAGCAGCAGGCGCAATAATGCTGTTGGAGTGAAAACAGTGGAAAATAACTCACCCGGTGACGGCCAGAGTTTTTTCTCTTACAGTGAGAACACATTTCCCCCAAGTAACACAAACAGTAATAACATTGGGCCCTGTGATAAAATGGTCAAACACGTCAGCATGACTCAAGACTCACCGGCCAAGAAAATTTCAGGAGGCTCAGGGTGAGAGGGAGCCCTGTGGGGAGAGCCATGGGTGAGCATCAAGCCGTATCCCCCTCCCATGTCATGGGGCAGAGTGAAAACAGGTCGGGGACGTCACAGCCCTTGGCATAGCAGTAGCGAAGCTGTGGCTCTCTAGCCGCGGAGCAGGACTTGCCACCATCACCATGAGCTTCAGGAAGTTGGAGGAAAACCTTGCATACAGCTGCTGGGCTGTTTTTGCTGGAGCTGCTGCTCTCATAGCTAAGAATCAAAAATGCTGAGCTGTGTAAAGATCTACAGAAGTTTCAATCCATGGATTTAGGCACTCAGTGCCTGTTATATACCAAGCCGCCACAAAATTCAGCAGAAAACATCTAAACATAGCTGTAAAGCAGGCCTAGAAGCACTGTATCCCTTCTTATATTCACTTTAACAACATACAATTTTCAATCTTATTTAATAAAAGCTGTGTAAATCCCTCTGTATATTTTTTTCATTCCTTTCAGACCTAACCTGAGCTTCCTACTAAATTAAGGTGAACTACTGTAAGCAAAGTTTCAATCCATTATAAGGTGGTCTACACAGCATCCCCATTCATCAGCTGAGCTGAAGCTTAAACCAGCCCAACTCTGAACACCTCTAAATAAATGCTTCTTCTCCATAGTGCAAAGTCTGAATATGGGTTTTATCCTCCCAGGAAGGTGGTGATGAGAAAAAGAAACAGACTTGAGTCTGTAGCAGCTTACAGCACAAACATGCTCAAGGCTGCCTGATGTACAGCCCCTTAGGCTATACCACTAGCAGCTCTTTAGACCATCAGTAGAGATTTATCTCAGATATGGTATCTTGGATTTTAAGTTCAGATCATCAGTAGTGATTAGGAATAGAAATAGAAAGCCCACTTAACCATTAAAGCTGTTACAAGGGAAAATGTGATACGATGCTTTCTAGCTTTTGCTATTCATGTATTTTGTGAATTTGGGCAAATAATTTGTTATTTCCTGTGTAAATTTTGCTCACTATACAATGTATATTTCAATACTTCATATTAGCCAAATGACAAAAGTTAGTAGTATAGTTTAGAAAATACTATGAAATCCTTTGTTGGAAAATGTTGTAAAGTTAAAAAGATTAAAGGTAAAACCCAACAGACATTTTTTATAAGCTCTTCAATGGGTGAAGACATAGAAAAAGTGGAAGTCAGACAGAGCAAAGAGAACTTGACTTGAAATAAACTTTCATACGCAATCCCGATTTCTGAGATAAAAAGATGCATACAAGGTCAGCCTGAATTAGCACCTTCGGTTGTCTTCATCTGCTTGAGAAAGCAGCAGCAGAATTGCTTTAAACCAAACCTCCAGCGCATCTGCAGTGCAGGCCAGTGAGAGCAGGAGCTGGCCCGGCTGAGCACCAGGCGCCGGCTCCAGCCCCAGCTGGAGTGGCTTCCTCCATGGGCAAACAACCTGTCCAAAAAACAGCTCCAAACCAGTCTGGCCCACCTACATGGGCCAGGCCAAATGAGGAACTGGTTGGGTTTGGACTACCCTTAAACCCAGCTTCCTATCTAATTTTGGAATCTAGTACAGTGGCTCCCAGTTCAGCTCCGGTGCTGCTTAGATCCTCCCTGTGCTCCTCTTCACCCATAAAAAAGAAAACAACATGGGTTGGCTTTTAGTAGGAATCAAAATGAAAACAAAAACAAACAAAAAATCCCTTTGGAGGGAGATATTTGAGAGAGGAAGAGGGAAGAAAGGGGGAAGAGAGGTGCCTTTTTTCCCATTGCCAGGATTCCTCTGTGGCTCCTCCGGCCATGCCAGCATCCACATCACAGTTCCCGGGGACTTCCTCTGAGCAGCTTCTGCGAGATGCCTCTTCCAATGAGCCATTTCATCTTGGTCTTATGTTTCAGAGATTTCAGGTCAGCAGCCCTCCTGGTGTTTCTGAGGCACTTGCTTCCCTTCCCATTTGGCCAGCCAGTTACCTTTGCAGATGGTCTATTTTTCAGTGGTCAGTCCCTAGGCCGGATCCCACACCTTGCACCCTTGACGGTATCTAAATGTTTATGATCTTTTTCACAGAGGTCTCCATACTTTTAAGTCTGACAAACCCTATACAGCTCTAGTCTTTTAACTATACTCAAATTAGCTATTTCAACTGTAATTAATTTTTTTGGCTGGGATTCCTTCTTTGGGACATAGTTTTATTTTTGTTTTCAATGGCAACAACACACTTAACTAGTTGGCTCCACTCAACAGGAATTATCTGCAGATGTTTGATCCTATTTCTCCACACAGGAGCACAGCATATGATCTCACAAGGTCTCTGTCAGTCCTATAAGACTGTGACACTACAGACCTACAGGAAATATAATTGATCCAGCAGCTCCTCTGGGATAATTCCCACCTACCTAAAGCTAAGCAGATTCACAGAGCTGTGTCAACAGCTGTTAAATACAGTGATCCAGATAGAAACCTTCAGAGATAGATTAGATACAGAGATAGATGATATAGATGATGATATATAGATATAGATATAAATATAGATATAAATATAGATATAGATGATATAGATGATATAGATGATATAGATGATATAGATGATATAGATGATATAAATATAGATGTTCTGGTTTTGAACTCTGGGGGAACTGAATGATCACTTTTGGCCAAGCTGAGAAGGTGATGGGTCCTGGATGGTCCCTTGGCCTAACTTGATCAACACCGTTTGTTTCTTATTACAAGCTGTGGCAAGCAGTTTTGTATTTTCTCTCCTGCTTGTTTTGAAGCCTGGAAGGAGGTGAAGAGCCACAGAGCTACCTCAGTACCTTCCTTACAATTTCGTTTTTGCACTCCCTTCTGACCCACACTCACTACTACCCAGATCTAGTGAGGCTGCAGCCACTGCCACCACCTCGCTGGTTCCCTTCATGTTACAATTCCCTCTTGTACTCTGTTGCACATCTTGTAACCAGCTGTACTGTACTTAAGAGTGAAAATTCATAGGAGACAGGTTGATTTCCCTTTTCTCCTCCTCATCTTTCACTGTAGAGTCCTTAACACAAGGGGGAAAAGACCTCCAGACACCATCACAATACAAACACTCTCAGCAGGCAGTGCTGATTCCAGCAGAGGTCCATTAGCTATTCCCAAATACAACTATTACTTTGATCACTGAACTGCACTGCTTGCAGTAGCCAAAACTGGATGCTCCAGCTAAAGCCAAAACCTCAACTGATGCCTTGACAAGGGGACTGATCTCCAGTTTGTGGAAACTTTTCAATCCCACGTTCAGCTTTCAACATAACACAAAACATCATTTCAGTGCAAAATTAAATATGGCAAGCTGTGTTTTTACAGACATCTATCCAATAAAAATGATGTGCCTCATAGATTTGGTCCTGTACCTGTGCTTCAAACTGGTTTTCCAAGCAAGCCCATTGTGCAGCCTAATTAATAAACTTAACCAAGATGGACATATCTTTAGCTGCTGGCTTTATAATATCCTGCCAATTCTAAACAGTACCTTTTTAATAGGAAAGGGCATTAAAAAGCTGAGATGCCTATGGATCAGACAGTGATAGCCCAGTTAAACATTAAAAATAACGAGTGGAAACCACACATGTGGCATCACTAGAGCTTGTATAGCGGCTTTTCATCTCAGCTAAATGAAAGAGGCTTTGTGAGCATTGCTCCTAACCCAAGTATACCACCTTTTACTGCTCACTGCCAGAGATTTGTGATGTTAAGAGATGGAAAGATTGCCATGAGATGCCCTACCCCTCCATTTTGCTTTCAGAATTGGTCCTTGGTTTAAATCCTTCAGGCTGTTTTCTCTGATGGTGCTCCCCTTTCTCAGCATGGCTGCTCCTCTTTCTCACAAAAGCCCAAGGAGGCTTCTTCTAGCTGCCTATCCCAGCACTCTCAAATTACAAAATAACATATTGCAGCTAACAGTCATGGCTATCACAGGATAAAAGATCAAATGGATGATTAGAGAGACCTTTGAGAACAACGACTGGGAAGTTTGGAGATTACGTGGCCCAGACTGGGCTGAGCACATTGACTCCTCTCCTCCTCCAAATGCACCTTTAAACCACCACAAAATCCCTGCATTTAAGTGTATGATACCTCTTTTGACAGAACTAAACATCTTCACACAATGAGAACATTGCCTGGTCCAAGTAATCCCAAGAGATTAACACAGTTTCAACTGTCTATTCTCAGATTTGCCTGTGGAATAATTAGGATTGTGGAGAGCAAAGAGGCTGCTCTGGCTGAGTGTCTGCTCCCCAACAGGGCCATAGCCTCAGCTCTGAGCTTTGCTTTTGGCAATGGAAATGCAAACTAAACCTGGGAGGAAAAGCCCCCATGACTATAGTTGTGCTTCTTAAAATGGAAGATTAAACAGTGCAGGAAAACTAAGGGAGAACATGCATCTCACTGTTTTATTCCTTTATCTCCATCTAGGGTAGTGTGTGAGAAATTAAATTCATTTTGTTAGGACTTAGCAATTGGGCAAATACAAAGGCAGAAAAATTCCTAAAGGAATTGCAGATGCCCACAGGGTCAGTGAAAATTCTTTCCCAGTACGTTTTTTCAGGTGGGCTGGAAAAATAGAGTGCCACTAGTAATTCAACCAAAAATAACACCTTTTCAGTGGATACAGTAGGAGTTTGGCTGATTAGGAAAGGGAACTTCCACGATTTGATAGATTATAGTGAACCCACAGCAAACTGAATTGACCAAAACATTTTTTCACAGTCCCCCTTCAGCAAATCAAACCAGTTCTGTCCCACACCAGCCAGTTCGCTGTGGCTTATGCCACCTCCTTGAGACCCACCACAGCCACCTCCTGTCCTACCCACCTCTCAGTACCTGTCACCAACACAGGAACCCATGAGAACCTCAGAAATCAAAATGGGTGCTACGTTCTGGCAGATAAAATTATAGCAAAGTTGTAGAAAGTTCAAATGAGTGAAAACTAAAGTTAGACAAATTCAGACTGGTAATAAGACCCAAATTTCAAAGCAAGGTTAATTAGCATCTGTAACCAAAGGTTGTGGTGGGTTTTGCTTCCCTGGAAATTTTTAAATGAAGACCAACTGAATGTTTGGGCTTGCTCTTTTTCTCAAAGGTTGCCCTCAAGTTCAAATGAGAGGTAATTTGGGGAAATCTTACACCTGGGTTCAAAGCAGATGTTCACATGGGCTTCGCTGTACAATAATCAATGAATTTATACATTATACATCCAGAGATTTGCTTATGTCAAATAATTCTTCCCTGTGCCTCATAGATGAAGCTTCACCACTGCTAAAATTCCTCACACTCCACAAAAACTCCTCAGACACAGCAGCACCATCAAGCACCACGTGGGTTCTCCCTGAGGGGCCACTCCAACACCTGCACACTGCTCCTGCGGACTTGGGAAAACTGTCCCGAGCTCAGGAAGGCATCTCCTGCTCTTGCTTTGTTCCCTCACTCTCTTTTGAGTCAGTCTGAAAGCAAATATTAAGAGATTTCCAGATTAGTGTCCCCAAATACACTCGCTTTACGCATATGAAATAGTTCCTTCTCCCTTAATAACATCCTTCGCGAGCCACGTGAAGGTGTGCTCCCTCATTTTATCTCATCCATCTTCCTCTCCTTCACTGCCTACATTGTGTGCTTTTGTACAACCACAGAAAACCTGATCCACTTGCATGGCTCTTGCCTTCCACTTTGGTCACCAGTATCAGCCCAGTATCACCAGTATCAAAGCTCTTTGAAATCTGACAGCCAAGCTGGCAGGACACCAGGTTCTTTTCTGCTAGAACATCCATCAAGAGGGGAGGAGATTTGGTCATGTGTAAAATGGGGCCAACAACCATTAGTAAACTACTTCAAAAAGGTGGTTTTGAAGCTCTGCTGGGATCTAACACTCTCTTGCTGACCAAATTCAGTGTGGTCAAATCCTGCATGGCCAGAAGTGAGAGGAAATTCCACTGAAAACCAAAGCAGCTCTACTATTTCTACCAGCAGCAGTTTTTACCTCTTGGATTGTATTTTTTAGTGTAAAATTTGCAGAATTTAAACCATTCAGTTCCTAAAGGGCATATGATTATCCTACCTTCTACCCAACACAGTCTCAGCGTGAGAAGGACCAAATTATCCTGCATTTTATGGAACCATTTAATAAATTCATATTGGCCAATTAATCAAACTCAATTCAATGCAACAAAGACACAAGGCCACAAAGACTTAAAGGCAACATCACAGAATCACAGAATGGTTTGGGTTGGTTTTTTAAAAAAGCATTTTAAAGGTCATTTAGTCCAACCCTCCTGCCATGGGCAGTGACATCTTCCACTTGATCAGGTTGCTCAGAATTCCATTCAACCTGCTCTTGAATGTTTTTAGAGATGGGTCATCTACTACCTCTCTGGGCACCCTGTGCCAGTATTTTGCCATCCTCATAGTGATGATTTCTTCATGTCTGATCTAAAACAACTCTTTCAGTTTAAAGCCATTCCCCCCTTGCACTCTCACTCCGTGCTCTCGTCAGAAGTCTCTCTCCAGCTTCCTTGTGGGCCCGTGAGAGGAGGGGTGTAAATAAGTGGATCTGACCACCCTGTGTGTACCAGAGAGCTTCACACATGAGGATCCATTTCCTCTCCACATCAGCACACATGTGATCCTGCCTCAGCTGCCATCACTGGCTGCATCTTAGGTAGAAAATTAACAGCAATTCCACAAAGGGAAGAGAGAAATCATCAAACGCCTTTGCAGAAGGATGAAACAAAGAGCTCTATCCCACAGCCTTCCTGTCAGAGGCTTACTGACTTTATTGGGAACACACATCTAGGTGGTGGCTCAGGATCTGTCCCTTTGGAAGTCTGGAATTGAGGACTCGGTTGCCCCACTAACAATTAGCATTCTGTTTACAAAACCCAGCAGAGTCAGTAAGAATAATCATCACAAAACATGCTCAGACTGTGATTCCGGTTTAAGTTAATATAATTTTAATGAGTTCTTCAGAAAAAGCCTGGCACTTATGGAAAATTTCCTTAATTAATATCAGACCCTAAATTAGTAATAAAAAAAAGCCCTGAATATCATTTGGTCTCAAGCTGGAACTAAAGTATGTTTTGGCATCATTACTAACTGTTAGCAGCAAGTTCTGGAAACAGATGCAAATCTTGATATGTGTCCTAAATATAAAACATATTGCAAAAAAAGCTCAGATAAAAATATATCTATACATCCACATATATTTGAGTGTGCTATTTCCTGCCTGTATCAGCAACAAATTTATTCCATTTCAAAACATTCCACTTGTTTCTTTTCAGTACTTTTTAAAATCCCTCATTTCAGGAATAAAACTCCTTCCCTCTGCCTTCATTTTTCCTGTTTATTTCCTCTCCCAACAGCCATTTTAAGTAAATGAAAAGGGCTTAAAGACATGCATTGTAACATTCAAACATCTGAAAATCAGCCTGCTTGTTTTACCACCTAAATATGGGCATAGGTGCCTAATTTGAGGCCACCCACGCTAGAAAAATTTGAGGTAGGGATCATGAAACGCATCTTCTGGACAATTGCTCCAATGAGAGATTCAGCCCAGTGGAGAGGCTGCTACTGAAAGCCCACAGATGAGTGCCAAGGTGCTGAGATTCCCAGGTGGCACCAAGTGGCCAGGAGACTAAAAATGGAAAACCTGCGGTAAACAAAATAAATAGAACCACTGAAAAATAATGAAAAAAAAAAAAAGGAAGGCGAGTTACAAGTTTAGGGAAGGCAGCAAAATGAGCGGGTTGTTTCTGAAGACCTGAGCTCCCCCAAGTTCTTTACTTTGCCTTGACTCAGTTTCACCTTGCAGGGAAAGCACTGAACATTAGCAAGGAGAAATCGAGACAGAGACAACCTTGAGTTTTCTGGCTTCCATTTAATTAAAAAAAAAAAAAAAAAAGAAGAAGAAGAAGAAGAAGACAGAGTGAAAATTGTTACAGTCACCAAGAAAAACATCCCAGCACAGCGAGTGCACCAGAAACCGAGCTGGCTTCATGGGTTTGCCAAGAGCCTGAGACAATATTGCTGAAGCGTGAACTGCTCATTCATGGCAGGGGCTGCTCACACCAGGGCCATGCTGGCAATAGCCACGGCATTAACTGCTTCTCTGCTTCCCACAGCACACAAAGAAGAAAAGAATTGTATTCTGGAGACAGCACTGATGCCTTCCCTTATGAAAGGTCCCATCCTGAAATGTGCTTATTGCCCACAACATCTAATCAAGTTAGCAGGAATTAAAGGATGAAAGCATAGCTACTTCCATGACCACAGTTTCTACTTAGTTGCTGTAAAGTTTTCTGAGCTCCTTAGGAGAAGACAAAAACTCTTTATTTCTAAAAGTTGTTTCAAAGACCAAATTGCCCCCAAAAGAAGAAATCCTAGTTACAAAAATCATATGAGTACATGACATTAGCAAAATACAAGGTAATTCACACACAGGGTGAGAAACCCAAGATGACAACCAGTACAGGACCCCAAGAAAAAAAAGCCCATCACATTCAGCCTCTTTCTCATTGACATACAAATACCAAATCCAGAGGTTCATCTGGAGCTGCTTCCATTCCATGTGGTTTTTTATTATATGATTTTTAGACTAACAAGAATGCAAATTAAATTCTGTAAAAAACAAGTATTGTCCCTGATTAGGGCATGGCTGGCATTGCATTTATACTTGCCAGCCATCAGTAAGTTGGGAGAACAGGAAGGTTTCTTAAATTTCAATTTGAGATGAGGGTCCAGGATGGCCCAAAACATTGTGGTGATTTATCTACAGAGCGAGACAAATTAATGGGAAAGTTTGGCTATACACAAACCAGCAAACAGGGTCAGGGCACATTCTCTGGCTCTAAATCCAGTCAGGATGGTCTGGCCACAGATGTAATGTTAAATCCTGACTCCACAATGGGGTGGGTGACTCTTAAGCTGCCCACAGGAGCAGGTTCGGGACTCTGCTCATTTCCAAACCACAGTTGGGACCTGTTTGTGACCATGCTGGCCAACCCCACTCAAAACCAACCTTGCTGACAGCTCAACAGTACTGGTATTTAACAGTCCAGCCCTACCACTGTGTAATTTATTGGTGAAGATATCACTTTCTGGCCATTTTAGTTCAGAGGGATGGGTCTGCAGACTTCTTTTATTTAGGGCCTGATCCCAGCATCTCCCTCATCTATCTCAGCATGCCCCTACTCAATGACACAGTAAATATAAAGACAGTAAAGTCCACCCTGCACCCTGTGGGGACTCCAGCTAGTGGGACAGCAATTTCTGGGCATGGTGGCACAACCTCAACTGACAAATACCTAGGAAAGGTGCAGCCCAGGCCTGGAAAAGGCAGGTTTAGTAATTTCTCGTGCTATTTAGATTCAGTTTTAATTTTCTCATTTGTCATATGGAATCTGTCAAACACAGACAGGATCTTCCTAAGTCAGCACTGAATGTGTTTGTGGTACACCTGCAGGACAGGTCCTCCAGCACCTGAAGGTCTTGACCCTGCAAGTCTCTCTCAATGGTAAAGCAAAAAGCAAGAGACTTTGGTTTAGGCAGAAGGGTGAGTAGGTCCAGGAAAAGTGTAGGGGGAGAAAAAGTCTCCTCACCTTCCCCTTCTCAGGATTCTCAACAAAATTAAAATCAAGCTCAAACCCTGCAACAGTGGAGAAGGTCGAGGTCAGGGTGAGGTAGGGTTAAACCAGGACTGGAGTGTAATTAGGCTGCGATATGGATATGTTTATGGGACAGTTAAACTGTCTCTTAAATCACCTCAGCAAAGGCAGACTATCAGATCATACGTGCCTGTACTTGAACTACTCACCTAGGCTCACTTCAGAGACAAACAGGCTCTTCCCAGGCACTGCCAAGGACCAGCACTGATCATCTGCAGACTGGTCAAGTCCTGAAAATGCTGGTTTATCCCCACTGACTCAAAAGGGAGTTGAGGGTGAATGTCTCAGGAATGGATGTCTGCCCTGGGGACATCTATACCCACCCCTCCTTCACCTGCCTGGGAGCAGCCCTCTAGACTGCAAGAACAACCCGACCTGTACTCCCTGCTCTGAACCTTCCATGTGGGGAGGACTTGCTGGATCAGCCCCAAAGTGTTATGTAAAATGGCTGTGATGTGCATATTTATATGAATCATATACATTAATTACATAATAGTCACCCATGCTCCCCATCCCACATGCACTTTGGTTATGCATAGGGCACAAAGACTGAGTGCATTCACTATGAATCATGCAATAAGACTACATCCCTCAGGCAAACTCTCTCTAAAATGACCCTTTTCTTATATTCCCATGGCTTCCACTACAATATTATTTAATTAAGAATATTAATCTGCTGGGCCACCAACTTTCACTGTCTTCTGGGGAAGTCTGAACAGAGAGACATTTTAATAAAATATGGGGAATCCTGCTCTTTTTATGATTGGAACATTAAGGTAAAGCAATTTCATGGCCTCATGAACTTATTTCTTTATTTGTTCTTGATATATATGTGAAAGTTCTGGACCAGAAAGATCATTGATTCCAAAGTTGCATGAGTGATACCAGATAATATTTTTTTGCTTTGCTTTCAGCTCATGCTGTTGAATACTGCCCAAATACCTGGGATATTTAATTCATTAGCTGTAGAGCAGTGCAAACAGAGCACTGACCCCCATTTGGAGGATAGAAGAGGAACACTTGCAGTTTGGCAGCCCTGGGAACATACGTGCACGTGCCTGCAGCACGCATGCAAACCTGCCAGCAGTGCAAAGAAATCATCCGAGATACTGACACGACCAGTTCAGCTGCATTGCAGCAGCTGCCTGAGGAACTCCTCAGAGCTGCAGCCTGCTGCCCTTTTCTCCTCTCCCATGGGGTGAGGAACTGCATGCACTGCTATGGCTGTGCCCCACCACGTCCTGTCCTGCAGCCCCAAACTTCTTCTGATGCTTAACCTAATCTGGGGTTGGAACACAGGCAACCTCATCACCAAGAATCATGGAATCATTAAGGTTGGAAAAGACCATCAAGTCCAACCCAGCAGCACCATGTTCAACATTAAACTGTGTCCCTAAGGGCCACATCCATATGCCTTTTGAACACTTCCAGGGATGGTGACTCCATCACTGCTTTGGGTAGCCTGTTCCAATGCCTGACCACCATTTCAGTGAAGAATTTTTTCCTAATATCCAATCTAAACCGCCTCTAGTGCAACTTGAGGCCATGTCCTCTCATCCTGTCACTTGTTACTTGGGAGCAGAGCCCGATCCCCACCTGTCTGCACCCTCCTGTCAGGGAGTTGTAGAGAGTGAGAAGGTTCCCCCTGAGCCTCCTCTTCTCCAGGCTGAGTTTCCCCAGCTCCTTATCAACCTTGTGCATCAGCTGCTCCTCATCAACCTTGTGCTCCAAATCCTCCCCCAGCTCCATTCCATTCTCTGGACACCCTCCAGCCCCTCAATGTCTTTCTTGTTATGAAGGTCCCAAAACTGAGCACAGGATTCCAGGTGTGGCCTCACCAGTGCCCAGCACAAGGGGATGGTCACTGTCCTGGTCCTGCTGCCACACTACTGTTGATACAGGCCAGTTGCCTTTGGCCTTCTTGGCCACCTGGGCATACTGCTAGCTCATGTATGCATCCCAAGATGGGGAAGAACACCACCACTTTGGCCATAGGATTAGTGTGGTTTTGGTCAAAGGAAAATGATTAAACATAGCTCTTGAGGGCTGCCACTGACAATAAAACCAGGACCCACTCCTGCTTTATTGGATGGAATATTTTCAACATCTGGGTGAGAACCACTTTAGCAGTTGTCCAGGTAAAGCCATGGAGCCTTGTGGAAAGGCTGGGTGATGTGAAATGAGGGCAGATAGGAATTTCTGTGCCTGTAGGTGTGACAGCCAATGCCTAAAGGGGAGGTTTTACTCATTTTTCCTCCTGCATGATGTAAAGCAACAGGCAGTAAATATGGCATTCATTAAAACGATCTTGTATACTTTTAACAGCCTCCATAATCAGATTTCTGCCACTGTATCAGAAAGCGACTTTTTTATTCAAGGCCTTATAAAACTCTAATTTCTCCCTCATGCTTTAGAGATGCCTGAAGTTTTCTAAGGATTTTAGTGTTTCTTTGCAGTCATTTTCTACCCTCTTCAAAGTTCTGTTCTCTTCCTAAATATGCATTAAGTAACTGAGTGGAGATTTACATTTCTTTGAGTGTGAGAGAAAAACTGCTTACTATACAACTTAAGCTTAAAACTTAAGCATGCAACTTAAAACTTGCATTTCTCTGTCTCTTTAGATACAGGAGAGTTGGATGTTGCCCTCTCTCCCTGTGGCCCTGCCAGTGAAACCCTTGAGAAGCACTGTCAGGTTTGCAGCTGAGGCTGCAACGTGCCTCCTTGCATCCTGAGCATCCGAGTGGGTCCTTCAGCCAGGATCACCTCTCTCCAGTTCTGAGTAGAGCATTTCTATTCTGAATTTCTATTTCTGTCAGCAAACACTGCACACAACCTCTGGCACTTGTGGAAGATCAAAGTCCCCTTTTTCACTCTTGAATCTAACTGGAAGCAAGATCCCCATGCTGGCAAAAGGTCAGGGCATTGCGGAGGCATCACTCTAGCCCCGGAAAGATGAAGGACAAGAAGCGCAAAGGCAACTGGCCATAGAGCACGGCAGGAAAGTTCAGTCCACGGCCACACGACGTACACAGCCATGTCTTTTAGTCTCTGCCTGTGCCCACATGCCAGGCGCTCACGTCTGAATACACACAGACAAGCAAGGGCTGCAGGGCAAGCATGCGGCGTGCAGCTGCCAGGTCCCAGCCGAGCCTCTCCTGCAGGTATTGCCGCGGGCATGATTGCAAAAATAACCCATTCGACAACACAGACCATCAGGAGGCTCTGACTCAAAGGGAACCTGTTTCGGGCCAAACAAAGCATTTCCTCAACGTCAAGCCGATCAAGTTTTTTGACCCAAGTCAGGGCGTTGCGTGGAGAGCCCGCAGGAACCTGCTCCAAAACCCTCCAGCCCTCAGCCCACATGGAGATCTTTGGCATCCCTGTGAAGGCAGAGTGCACTAGGGCTGCAGAGGGGTTTGCAGCTGTTTGTTTGAGAAACAAAGCTTCCCTCCTCCAAGATGAAAGAAATCAAGGAGTCTATGCTAATCAAATCCTCCACGCCCGCTGGCTGCAGTTCAGCTTGTCAGGGATGCAGCTCAGTGGAGTGATCAACATTTCTAGTTCTATGAGCTTGGTGGAAGGGGAAAACACAACAGCAAGAAATTCACCTGGCTGGGAATCAAACAGGTGTATGGCAGCAGCATCCAAGATTATAATAGTATCTTGCAAACATGCAAAAAATAGATGTAATAAGACTGATTCTTTGGTTTTCATTAATGAATCATAAAGGCTCTCTTTACATTACACATGCTTTTTTGGCATATGCTGCTAATATTTCCACACTTGCAAGGTTGGAGTTTTAAGACTGAGCCTCCCTCCCCTAAGGTTCCTCATTTTTGGCAAGAGGTACAAGGTGACTGTGTGCCATGACAGGCTCTCTTACTTTGGGGCAATCAGATTACTTTACACAGATGGTTTTATCACTGAGACCATTAGAGGTGAATTGCGCAATATATAAATGCACATTTGTTTGGTAAAAAAAAAGTCTCAGTTCCTCACTACTGTCTTGCCTATGTTCCTAAATGTATTTCCTCTCTCCTGCATCATTCCAAAGCACAATTTGTCCAATCTTTACCTTTAAATGACTCAGCTTGTGTCTGATAGGCCTCTTAAGTACATATTAACTAAGGAAACAGTCTTAAGCTACTGGATTGAAATGCAGGAGAATGAACCTCAGCCTTAACTACTGAAGATATAAAGGCATCTATCTGTCAGGATGCCTAACAACACACACACCACAAAGGTAAAGCACCAAAAAATGGAGAGCATAACATTTTCTGTAAAACACAGAATCACAGAATGTTTTGGGTTGGAAGGGACCTTAAGATCATCTTGTTCCAACCCCCCTGCCATGTGCAGGGACACCTTCTACTAGACCAAATTGCTCCAAGCCCCATCCAACCTGGCCTTGAATACTTCCAGGGATGCGGCAGCCACAGCTTTTCTGGACAACCTGTGCTAGTACCTAATTACATGCAAGTAAACATCCTTTTGTAGGGGAAATAAAAAGAAAAAAAAAAGGTAATTTGTTCAAAGAATCGGGTTTACAATTTAAAAATAATCTGATCTGAAATGGACCTTAAGTTATTTGAGAGAGACATGCTCAGAGCAACATAGCAGCTCTTCCACGTTGAAAAAAAAAGGGATTTTTGAATCCTGCCTGCCATGCAGGAACCCTGGTACCACTGCTGAGGTTTGCTCTCCTTGCCAAGGTTTGTCTGAGGCCATGGAGGCAGCTGTTGCCAGTCCTGTTCCTCTCTGCATAATTGTTTTAGGCAAAACAGAGTCTTTACCTGAGAGGCGTCTGGGCACATCGGTAATGGCTGGAAGTCCCGTGCCCCGAGTGGAGGACAGGGGAGTTGTGGAGTGAATGGACGGTGAAGTCATCTGGCTCAAGTAGGATGGGTAAGACTGGTCATAGGACCATGGCGGGGATGACTGCGCCTGCCTGGGGTCTAGGGGGAAAATAAAAACAAACAAACAAAAAATAAAGAGAAATTTTTTTAAAAGGAAGAAGAATTTTAGGGCTTCAACAGCCTAACTGAAAGAAATGGGGTTACTGAACATACACACATCAGTACTACGAGGAGTGAGAATGTAATGAAATACAACTTGTTCCTCAACACTCAGCCCTTTCAAGGCTTGGTCTGTGCTTTTCCCTCCCCAGAACAATTTCTGTGGGAAATGAACAGACCAGAGAGCAGAGTTTTAAAAGACCTAGAAGCTGTGATGCAAATTCCTGGTGTCTCTCTTCCAGCATGTTAAACCAAGAGTTACCAGTCCTCAAGGAATCAGAAAGAAGCAGACAACAAGGATGAGCCTCAGGTCTGATCTTAGGAAGTGGACTTCATGGAATCATGGAATCATTACAGTTGGAAAAAACCTCTGAGATCACTGAGTCCAGCACTGCCAGGACCACTGCTAAACCATGTCCCTAAGCATCATAGCTACAAGTTTTCTAAACACTTCTAGGGATGGTGACTCCACCACTTCCCTGGGCAGCCTGTTCCAAAGCCTGAGCAACCCTTTCAGTGAAGAAAATTTTCATAAGATCCCATCTAAATCTCCTCTGGCACAACCTAAGGCTGTTTCCTTCAGAGGTGGGTAGAATCTACAGTCAGCACTTGGCACGCCTGTCAAGCTGTTATCCAGTTCAAACATCACACAATAGTGTTTTCAGTGCTGAAAATACTAGCCAAGGAGAAAAATATCATTAATCTTATCAGCAGCCGTCAAAAAATGTCACATTTGGATGTTGGCCCAATTACTTACAGTCCCCTCGATTACAAAATACGAAACCAAATGGTTTGGGACAACTATCAGAAACTAATGATAACTTTTGAAGTATTTGCAACCGTTCACTATGGAGGAAATTTTTAGGATAAACATCGTTCAATTTTTGCTGGAGCACTGGTAGAAGGAGACCTAGTTTTACTCACTGATGTTTGGATTTACAAATCATTTGCTCTCAATTAATATCTGGTGATAAAGATACCACTGAATACCTCATAAATTATGATTTTTATTTTCTTGTATTGAAAAAAAAAACCACTTTCAACCCCATAGTTTGTTTGGGGTGTTGCACAATAAACAGAAAACTATCTCTGAACCACCTCACAGAAATTGTAGCACATCCCTTCAAATCCTGCCCAGTATTTTCAGGGAAGCACATCAAGTCTATGCAATTTGGAGAACTTGCTCTATCAGTACACTGTGCTAAAGCCCTGCTTTGCAGACAGCAATGTGACAGCCACATGGCATAAGCAAAGTCTCCTTTTCAGGAAATTCAACTTTTTTTTTTTCTTTTTTTTTAACTCCTTTCCCTGCTCTTCCACACAGCAAAACCTTGTAGTTTCAGCTACTTCTTGTTTATTATTTCTCTTCAGACATGATTTGTTTGAAGAAATGTCTGGAAAGCAGATACTTCCTTGAAGCAAAATAACTATATAGATCTATATAAAAAAAAAAACAACCTTCCAATTTAATTTTAAGAGGATTTTCCTGGAGTTTGTCATTTATATTAGAGCTGAGTAATATAAATGGTTAACATAAACTTCTCAGAAATCCAAAGGACACTTGATCATTAAATGTAATGAACTTCTTTGTTTTAACAATTTCAAGGCCAGGGTTGTATAGATTGGCACAGGTTCAAATCTGACTGACTGCTCATTGTTACATCTGATATTGACATATTTCTCTGCCTCATTCCACTACGATAATTCACCATACAGTCAATGGTAAATGATCTTCAAGTGGGAACAGAAAGACTAGGTTTGCTGGAAAAACAATCTTAAAATTAATGGCGTGTTAGGAACACAATCTCAAATCCAAGATCCTTCAAACTCCAAGATCTTTTCAATCTCTGCTTCTGAATCAAAAACAGGGCCCCTGAAGTTTTGGGTTTAGGTCAGCTCCAATGCTAGGAGGAAATAACATAGCAGGTAAAGGCTGGGAAAAAAATCATTGCAGAGGATGTTTTTACATCATTTTGGTCTAAGATGGTGGAAAGCTCAGAAAAAGACGTGCCTTTCTGGAGGCTCATGCCACTCCTGGTAGTGTAGTCCTCATGGCACAAGAACTTCTTGAGCATCTCTGGCACTGCTATCACTTTGAACACCCATGCTAAACTTGGTTTTACACTTAACACTCTCAATCCAGCACCTGTGAATCTCTGTGTGGACACAAGAATGACAAATAGGGAAAAGTGGTCTTTCAAAAGTTCACGTGGTGTTTCAGAACAGTATTTCATACTGCACTGTCAGAAGCAGAATATGGGCCTAGATGGACCATCACTTGACCCCAAAACTTATCATATATTCTTTCAACATCTACCTCAAATTCATCAGTCTTCCCAGGGAGTAGGAAATGATGGAGAGGAAAATCTTTAACCAAATTGAACATTAGATGGTTCATCAGAGCTCAGTGACTGAGAAGAAGGTCACAGTACCTCAGGCCAGAGGGTTGCTGCGATTCCTCCTCACCAAGGCATGGCTGAGGTCATGGTCAAGGCAGGGTGGAAAATATTGCCCTGGGGCTGACTGGCTCAAGGTATCTTTGACCCGTTAGGAAACCAGAAAGTGAAAATACAAGTTTCACCAGATCCAAGAGCAAATGCCCTAAAGCCAACCCTTGCTGCCTGATGGCAGTCAAGGTTTGCATGGACGTGAGAGAAGAGAGTGGTGAAACGCTGTCTGTCGCCTTGCCAAGTCAAAGGTGACCTATGAGCCCACAGGGCAAACGTCACTGCTCAGCAGCATTGCCTAATTCGTAGTGAAAAATGCCACGAGGCAGAGCCCAAAGCTGCCCTAGACAGTCCCTGAGGGTGCACACGCAGCTCATGTGGCACCCTCTTGTTCACATGGACATGGTCCTTGCAATGGTGCTGGAGCAGTGACTTTGGCTGCTGAGGCCCAGCCCACCATTTCTTCTGGTCCAACACACCACCAAACCTCCTGGGGGAAGGAGGGGCACCACAGGGATGTGCCGGCTGCCACAACAGCACTTCCAGGGCAGATCCACACAGATGCTTCTGAGGCAAACATGATGCCCTTAAGAGGGTCACCTCCTCCTTGCTCTGGCCCAGAGGGGTGGGATGACTATTTAACACATACTATTGGGGAAGAAGCTATGAGGTGATTTGTGAGAGGTTTTCCTTGGCCTCCTACACCACAGGCCAGCTTCTCTACTGTCTCTGGCTGGTGGGGTCCCACGTGTTTGCAGGATCCCTGCAAGCCAGGGACTTTGCACCATCACCCAAAGCACCACAACACGCTCTGCAGGCATGGCTCATCTTCCTGTCACAAAAAAACCCAGAACAGATGAGAAACCTTAAAGCTCTGAGGTGGAGTGCAGATTCCCTAACGGAATCCCTCCAAAACAAGGAAAAATACTTAATATAAAAATAAAATGAACTGCCCAGGAGAAAGCCACCCACATTCCCATATGGCAGCCATGGGGAAGGGCTAACAGAGCATTCAACAACAGTGAAGGAGTCAGAGGGCCACTCTGAGCTGGCATTTACACTCGAAAACTTTGGAGCGATTACTAAGAGCAGTCCTCCTTTTGTAAACATTTCTGTTATGCCTGTGTGGGTGTGAGGGGAAGTGCGGCTCTCAGCGTATTCCTTCACAGCAGGGCATATTGTGGGTATGCTGAGACAGCCTGGGCACAGTTCAGCTGAAACAAATCAGCGGGGCGAGGCCTAAACTAATGCGCAAACAGCTCCATCCTGTTTGCACTTCCAGGTGAACCTCCACAAAGCAGGAAATATTGACTGTTGTATATTATTTTGTGTCTAGGTTTTGCTGTCACGTTTGTAGTCATGAGACATAGGCAGAGTTCTTGACCTTTGTTATCTCTGACTGACTGCATTAAACGGATGGTGGATATTGATGCTTAATGGACAATAAGAGTCTTTAAAACTTAGTCCAAGGGTAGATGCACCACATAAAACTAAAATTATAAAGGAAAGAATGAAAAAGCCCATCTAGTGACTTATTCTCTTCCCAGTGACATTGGCTTTCCAGTATCACAACTTCTCTTCTTCCAAGAGGAATCACCATAGGATCATACAAAAGTTTGGGTTGGAAGAAATCTTAAAGATCATCGAGTTCCAACCCTCCTGACATGCAGAGGGACACCTTCCATGTTCTGTAGTGTCAATGGAGGGAAAAAAAACCTGCAAATATCCCTGAAGAACAAGTTTTTCCACTACTTTGGCACTGGATTGTGAAGCACACTGATTTTCTATAGGAAAAAAAAAACCAATTCCTCCTTTTCCAAGTGGAGTTACATGGCCAGAGCATGATCACAGGCTGTCAGCTGTGTACTGTCTATAATGCCCAGACATCACATGCATCACACTCTCATTTAAATCTAGCCATCAGCTCTAGCTCTGGCTGCTGCTAGTTGGATTAGTGCTACTGCCAATAGTAAAAAACAAGCTGTCTGGAGCTATCTCTGGTAAACACTTAGAG
The DNA here is from genome assembly GCA_013400495.1 of Nicator chloris. Taxonomy (NCBI): domain Eukaryota; kingdom Metazoa; phylum Chordata; class Aves; order Passeriformes; family Pycnonotidae; genus Nicator; species Nicator chloris. The sequence continues at coordinate 117,245 of WAAE01000952.1, forward strand.
CAAATATCCTCACTTCTGATCTTAACAAAGCCAAGATGACTTTCTGCATGAGTAACCCAACTATTGTTGTAACACCAATCCCCTCAGCAAAACAACAACAGCAAAATGCAACCCTCTTCTCTTCTCTAACTCTTAGGCATCTTTAAACGCCCAGGGCTTCATCTGAATTGCCCAGTTCAATCAACAAAGTCAAACCCAGTGGAGTTACACCCCAATGTAAAGAAAAGTAATTGATATCAGATTTTGGCCTGAAGAATCTCTAAATCTGTTTCTTTTCCCACCCCTCCAAGAATCACAATTTTGAAAAAAAAAAACCCAAACCAAATCTCAACAAATCATGCCAGTGAGCAGCTAAGTTTTAAAAGGGGTGGAAGAGGGAAATAAAAGAATAATAGGAGGGATGCAAGCTTTATGAAATGGAGGTCCACAAGGGCAACTTGCCAGTCAATCAGAGGATGTAATCAATTTGCATAAAATACAGCACATCCAGTCTGCACTGTCCCTGAAATCAGTCACTGGCTGCCAGTGAAGATGTGTCTCCTCACTACCTTCCTGTTAAGCCAGCTCTGAAGACTTTAAATCTGCTCAAAAAGTGATGAGAAATGGAAGTGTAAAGTTCTGAAGTGCATGGTGAAGGGGAAGAGGAAAAGGGAAAAAATGAAGGTTTCACAGGACCTGCCTTTGAGGGCTGTTATTTCAGTGATGAAAGTCACAGATTGCCTATAGATCAGCCAGTGCCACAGTGGTGATGGAGCATGAAACCTCACTTAAGTCCCACTTTGCTGTCCCTGCAGCCCAGCTGATGGGGTCCTCACACCGACCACATTCCTGCCATTACACCTGTGGTTTTCCAGGGCTACAGAAGCTAATCCTCACCAGTTGCATATTAAAAAAAAACAAGTTTTCCTCATCTCATACTGGAACACTGATGCAACAGCTCAGTGTCTGAACGGGAATGTAATCGGATACATGAACAAGTTGCATGAGCCCGTTAGGGAAAGGGGAAAAAAAATAAAAAAGCAAATATACCAGTGACCAAATGTGAATGGACAGGATTCCTGATTTACGGGCAGCAAGCAGGGTTCAAATTGGATCTGCACTGCCTCAGCAAAGGCAGCTGCTTATTGGACCATTTGTTTTTTAATCACCCTTCAATGTAGCTTTTGCTGAATCCTAGTTAAAATGCCATGTTGAATAAGGGCAACTCTGTGCCTTGTCCTGCCACAGTCCAGTCCTGTTGTAGGTTAAGGACTGTGCTGTGACTTGTACAACCTGTACTCTGATACTCCAGGAAAATAAACACAACCTAGACAGAGAAAAGAAATATAAGAGTGAACCCTAAAGTGCTGAGTTCTTTCAGACTCAGGTGTGGGTGAGCTAGGCTTTAAATAATATGTCTGTTTAATCATGCAATAGCTATGCAAGGCCTCAAGTGGAACGAAGCAAAACCTTTATGTGCTTACTAGCAATAATATGGATTTTGTGTAGGAATCCAGTATTTACTGTTCCAGTTACTAGAAATTTATTATTTTCCCTAAATAATAACTAGGTAAAGAGATAATGAAACCATGGTATTTATAAAGGAATGCTTGGTTAATTCTAATAAAGGTAACTAAAAAATCCTGTTTTTCAGACAGAAGGGTCTATTTCCCTTTTAACATATACCCAAGGCAGTGCTTATGTGGAGAAGCCAGTGGCATTCCGAGTATTCCACTACAACAAGGAAACTGGTGTTGAAGGACAGTCCAAGCACCTCACTCCCTACCACCACACCAAGCAGGGGAATGTTCAGCAATTTCCCACTCAACACCCAATCAAAGGGTGCCTCATCCATGCATCACATTTATCTCTCCTTGACATGGTTTGTGTAGCAAAGAGTACCCATTCATCCCACAAGAAGGATCCCAGAATAAGGACTGTCTGCAAAAAAGCATCCCAGCACTTTGGTGGAACATCAGAGCACGTTGAGCTTTACAGATTACAATCAAGGTCCTGAAGAGCACCCAAAAGCCTGGTGGAAAGCCAGCGCAATTCCCAGAGCTTGCATCCATCTGACATGCTCACACCAACCACCTAATTAAATGGGACGGCCACTGACAGATGGCTGTTGGACTTTTCTAAACTGAGGAGGACGCAAGGGTGGGAAACATAAGAAACACTGTATCAGACCACTTGTTCACTACAGAGTCCTCACCATTTTGGGGGAAATGAAAGCAATTTGGGATTCTGATGTATCCCATAACCTTGAATTTGTCCAGCAATAAAAGCACACAATCCACAAGAGATGGGAAATACAGCCTGCATCCCTCAGCTCGGCTTACTTCCCTCTGCCTTACCAGCACCACATCTTCCCTCTCTCAATGAAGTCTCAGCTGATGCTTTGAACTGCTGCCTTAAATTCACAGAGAAGGCAGGGAGTTCCACACAGCTTTGTTTCCAGTAAGGCTTATTGAAAGCTCATCTGAAGTTTGCATCTCCCAGATCTGTAAATGCTGCTGCTGCCTCATAATGAGGCAGAGAAGTAGTCTATTAATCAAAGCCAGCAGAACATTTTCTACAGGAGGCATTTATGTGAAGGAGAGCAGCATATGAGGTTACACTTAGTTAGGAAGAAAATTACAAGGGGATCTCAGTTCTTGTGCTTCAGGGCATAAGCTGATCACCAGATGGGGTCAGGAAGAATTTCACCCTCTTTCGTTCCTAGATATAGTGTTGCACAATAGGTAAACGATGGAGGCACAAGGAAGAAGGAAAAAAACTGCTTATAGCCTGGATTTCTCCCCTGCCTTCTTGGGAACTATGTCTACAAACATTGCCAGACAGAAGACTTGCTTGGAAAAAAATATTGTGTTTTAGTTCGGCAGTTCTTACCCAGAAAATAATATGCACAAGAGCCCTGACTTCACATGTCCAATGAACAAAACACAAACCCTAGCTAAAAAAACGTGCTCTGGGAAGCTGGGGGGCAGCAGGTATCATGTAATAGGTACAACCAACATATTTAATATATTATAAACATCTTACATTAGTTAAAGTTAGACTTCTAGATCTGTGAGAACTTTGCCACAGCTCATGGGAACAATTTTTTTTGTTGCAATTCCTTGAGCACTTTGGGTTCAAATTAACCCACTTACTTCTCTTTCTTACTGCAAATTAATAAACCGGCTGAACTTAAAATAAGAAGAAAAAGAAAGAAGAAGAAAGCCACAACACTTTGTTAAAACCACTGAGTTTCAGCTGGTATCATGTCAAAACCACTTGAAACATGAAACTAGAAATCTTCCTAGGTTGACTCAAAGACAGTGTCTATACTAGGAGTGCTTTACCAGGAAAGGAATACTGGTGTATAATGCTGGCAAAGGACTCTGCTGTGGATGCAACTGTAGCAGCAGAAGTGAGTATTAAATCAGTTAGGGAATTGAGCCAAGAGCTTTGTTGACAGACTTGGATCTAGGTGAAGTTCTCCAACAGTTCTAACAATTGGTCAGGGGTAACACCTCTTTACATCCTGGATAGACACAAACATGTCAGCACAAATTTAGAATCTAGAAATGCCCAAAGTTAGATAGAAGTTGTTTTGAAACTCTTTCGAAAAATTTAACCAGCTCTGACTTTAGAAAAAACAACATTGGTTTATTTTGTAGGTTTCACAGTTTTGCTGCAAACTTCTGGCATAGCTGCAGTTAAACATCTTATTTCAGCCTTCTAATCTGTGACACGTGGTGGGTGCTTTATGATTTCTCTCAGCACAATGAAATCTGTCTCTCAGCATGCAATCATAAATGTTGCATACAACCCTCAGGAGCAACCTTTGGAGATTTCTCCATAACCCAGTTCGTTTATTGTAACCGTGGTCAGCACTGGTGGTGGAAGGAAATCACCATGTGAGAAGATCATATTATTATTATTCTGATAAAAAGACCATTAAGTGCTGACTCCTTCCCTTAACATGAGCGCAAAATAACAAGGCTGAATAAAAATGTTCATTCTATTGTACACTAAAGTTACTATTGCAACATGGAGAAGGCAGAGCAACGTGGCAGTTAGAATTTCACCAGATCCCTACTCAAATGACCTGGATTGACTATTTTAGATTTATGGCAAAAAGATATTAAAAAAAAAAAAAAAAAGAAAATACATTTTCAGCTTCAAGCACTGTAGAAAAAGTGCTTCCCCCTTCCCACCTAGCTTTGCTTGGAGAACATCCCCCACTCTGTAACAGCCTCTTTGACTGCAGCTGAGACACAAATATCCATAAGCAATTGCTACCAATGCCTGTGCAAGTCAAACCTATGGTTCTGTCTCTTACCTGTAATCTGACTCTGTCCTTGTGGATTAAAAGGACTTGGTGCAGAGTTCAGAGAGGGCCGTGGGCTCTGGGTCGGGACCCCTACTCTCATACTGGGATGAGGAATGCGCCCTAAATCACTGAGGCGTTCAGAGAACAAACTAGGTTTAGAGTCATCAAGCTTCTGTCTGTGCCCTGGAAACAGCAAATCATAAAATAAAAGCGTTAATAACAAGATTTAGTAATTTAACACACCCCCCCAAAAAACCCAGAATTGTCTCTAAGGACCTGTTATTATATTTAATGGATTTACAGGTATCTCAGCTACTCCCAATAACACAGAAACATTGTGAGGGAGTTCTGTTTTGGACATGGTTGTGCTGGTGAAAGCCTTATCAAGCACAGCTGTGCCCATACACGTGTAACATATTACAATTTGGATCAAAATAAGCACTTATCAGGACACCCACACAAGGACTTTTTTGTCTTTTGTGTTTTTTTTTTTTTCTTTTGCTGCTTTAACTACCCAAGGTAATTAAAGAGGCAAACTTTCTCTTCCAAAAGCAAGCCTCATATGTACATACAACTTATCAACTGGGACAATTACTCCCTGCCTGGTTTATATGTCATGGATTTTTGCTAAGAAAGTGCAAGCTTTTCTTCTCCTTCTTCTCCTCTTTTTTTTTTTTTTTTCTTTAACTCTGTTGTAGTTAGTAGTTTTCATTCCTCTGGGAGATTTTCCACAAAGTAATTAGTCCCTGTCAGTTGAGAAGAGCAGCATCCAAGGAAAACCTCCAAGGCTGCTGGCCAGGACTGGGACCTACACACCCTTGCATGGTCAGCCTTCCTCAGTGCTCCTACTGCACTCACACAAAACAGGCCAACTGCCCCTGGATATATTTGGAACATTCATTTAGGGCTGTTTCACTGTCGAAATATGAAGGGGGAAAATGGCAAAAGCACTGGGATGCTCCCAATAGCCCTGCTCATGTTGTCATTGAGATGTTGCAAGAGCAAGGGCTTTGCTTCTCTAATGGTTGTAGTTTTGCCCCTCGGTTTAATTTCTTTTCAAAGGATGCTCCTTGTCCAATGGTGCCTTTGAACGTGAGGTGCAGAAGGTGTTATTTCTATCATTCAGCACACAGAGAAACAGGCATGCACAGAGATTAAGGACAGGACTAATTTTACTTAACTTCAGCCATTCATAAATCAGGCATCTAGTCTAAACTCTTCTAATGTAGACTTCCTCTTCGGTTAATGGAAAGAAATAGCTACTTCCAGAGGGCAATTAATCTCATTTGTCTCTGACACTCGCCTTAAAACGGCATGATTCACCTCCTGAATTTGCTTTCTCTTCCTTCTCTGATCAGAGAGGGAGCACACATGACTGGTTTAATTAGACACCCTCGTCATTAGTCAACGTTAAATGGAATGAAGCTTACCCTAAGTTACAGATCAAGGTCACACAAAAAGCCTCTGGCAGAGCTGAAAGGGGGGCCCAGACCCCTTGACTTCAACCCAGAACCACATCTGCCTCCATCCCTATAAGCAGTGCTGGGGCACTGGCACTAGCAATCACTTTGGGGGATATTTTAATGCTTTTAAGTATAGGAAGGGTCCCTGGTAGAGTTTGGGCTTGAACCCTTCCAAATAATCACCAGTGGCTTGAGATAATCTGTGTTGTCCCTCAACAGTATGAATACAGCCAGCTGTCTGGGGTCTACAAGAGGTCAGCTCTGCAGACATGGGAAGATTGTCCCATCAGTCTTTGGGCCATAGAACTAATCCCAATACTGTTTAATTTATTTTAGAAGCAGAAATGAGGCCACTGAATCTTGAGGTTGAATGATCAGGCTACCACTGCTAAAAAAAATGCTTTCTAATAGTGATTCTCACCACAGTACTGAGGACATGGGTTCAAACCATCTAATTGGTACCACAGTGCCAACATGACACACAGGCAGTGCAATATCCAAACTAAATAAATCCAAACTGGATTCAGAGAAATCACAGCTCTAGACAGAGAAGGATTCAGGTTGGGAAATGAGGGGAAACTTGATGGGATTTAACTTTGGAGAAACTTCTCTAGAAATTTTAAAAAATTAATTAGTTGACCCATAATTTGGTACTTTGAAGTCTGGGTTTTCTCCCCCATAGTGATCCAGTCTAAAAGCACAGGGTAGGTGGGAGCCTTCTCCTTAGGGAGAAAGTGTTGCTCCATGTTAGAGCTGCCATGGGTGCCCACTCCTCTCTTCAGAAAGTATCAACTGCTTTAAATAGGGAATGATTTCTGGTGGGCTTTTAAAAACTCCATAGTAGAAGCTTAATTAACAGGGTCTCATCCAAGCTCTAGTCTTCAGCATTATATTTGCAATCCATTTAAACTAAGATTTGTACAAGGTGGGTGCTGCTAAATCTGAGGAAATTACTTTCACATACACATGCAGTCAGTATTCTCTTGGGATTTCTCCCTCTTTTTCCTCCACAATTTTTAGGTATTTGCTTTTCCCTTTGCCAGTCATATTTTCCACTCTGTTTTTTAAAGAAATCTCCTTCCCTTCCTTTTTCCTCTTCTGCTCCTTCCTGATCATGCTTTGGCAAATTGAGCAACCTGGGACAGCAGAAGGTGTCCCTGCCCATGGCAGGGGGTTGGAACAAGATGATCTTTAAGTCCCTTTTCAACCTAAATGGGACCATTTCAACCATTATGGGATTCTGTGAAATTCAAGAGGTCTCAAAATAAGGCAGATGTGATCAGCCCATCTCTGGTCTCAGACACCAGAGTTGATTTTAGCTGGGAATGAATTCACTCCCAAAGTCCATTTTATTTAGAATTTCTGTAGAAAAAACTCCTGTGCTATGTCCATGTAGTGACCTTTTAACGAAAGAACCGCTAACAAACTGATGCATAATCTATTTCAACTGTCCTCAGGTAACTCAACAAACACAGGTCACCACCACTCCTGCACTAACCTGTGCCAGATAACCCTCAGCCTTGTTTTCATCACATTCTGTTTGGATACATAGATTTGTTAGAAGAGCGTTTATACTTAATTATGTGTATTATAGCAGACCTCTGGATAACAGAGCACTTTAGGATAGGCAGGGGGAAAAAGGAAAAAAAAAAAAGAGGAAAAAAGAAGGGGAATACAGGAATAAGAAAAAACATTTCCACATCTGGTTGAACTGCAATGATATATAGATCTGTGGGTTTGGGTGTTGCCACTTCCCCCTCATCCACTCCCCTAAAAAAAAAAAAAATAAAAAAAAATAAAAAAAAAAAAAAAAAAGGAAAAAATTCTTGTGGAGTAGGGAAGAGAGAGCTCTATGCACATCTGGAAGACCCCAGGCATCAATGGAACTGTAAGTCCCCAGAAACCAGCAAGGGGCCAAAGGCAGACTTGCCTTCCCCTTCTGGACATTTAAAATTTAGGGTTGTAACACGGAGTCATGTTGTGACAAAGGGATCCACAGAAGGAGCCACAGTCCCCTAGTGAAGTATCCCAGGGAGACAAGATGACATTGCAGCTTTGCACGTTATGTGTTACTCTGCTTTGATAAAGGCTGAGACGTGCTCACACTGAAAGTAAGCAGGAAACTCAACAAAACCTTTGTATTCAGGAGGTGCTCACAAAGGCGTGTGGGCAACGTAAATAAATGTCCTGCCTTGATTTCTGTGCAGGAAAAAAAATCCTGTTAAGTATGGAGTAGCCATGAGGTATGGGCTGAAAACACTCTAAAAAGACCTTCTGAGTAGCACATAAGCAGCAGCAGTGAAATATGTGATACATGTTTAAAACTCATTCCACAGGCTGCTTTTCATCTCTCATTGATATATGTGTCCGTTGACAGAGCAATTCCTGATCCCAGGGGAGTGTGCTAAGAAAAGCTGTGTTCCTCAGTCTCGGTACTGAGGCGTAATTTTATTCCAGGAAAAAAGATTAGGGTAGCAAGTGTGGATAGCTGAGGGAGAATCCATGATCTGCTGCAGCAGTGAGTACATTAAAAAGCAATATAAAAGCTTTGTGAAGAGTAGAATAAAACAGTGTTACAGCTACCCCAATGCCTGCAACACTGCATTTAGTGCCTGTTGCTCTGTTGCACAGATGAAATTGTAGAATGGATTGGGCTTGGAGGGAAAAAAAATTCTTGTGGACATAAGCAGTCTTGGATGTGAAATGTCAAAAATAAATGAAAGCTGACCCATGAGCCTCTGACTAAGGATAGGACTCAGTGGCCACTGGAAAAGATCAGGTGAGGAAATGGGAAATAGATGAGAAAAAATGGGAGTTCATAGTCAAGAGCTAAACAAGCTGTTCTGATTTGTCTTCTGGCACAGTACAAAACATGCTGGATATCAGAAATGCAGTGTGTGCTCCAAAATAACAAGAAATATTCTGATCTTTTACCACTACTCAGCTGTTTCAAGCCAAACACCAACCTGAGTATAAGTTTCTGGAGGCAGAAACATTGTCATTAATCCTCTCCAGCGCCAATTTTGGCCATTTTACATAAATCAGAAATCAGTATTGGGAGTGCTATAAGGTCAGTGAAAACTGCAGCCAGCCAGTCATGCCTGTGCTGCTGCTTCTGCTCGCCAGCCCAGCACGGCCTCAGAACATGTTCGTGTGGCCCATGGAAGCTGACATTCAATTATCACATCCCAGGCATGGCAGAAGATGTGAGGAGTCTTCAGCTTAATCACTTCAGTTTAAACTAAGCAAGGACCGTCTCCCAGATCAAAGCAAGGCAATCTCGAGTCTGCTGGATGTGGTAACTGGAAAGGGACGTGAGCTCGTCTCTCATCACTGAACTTCCACTGCTCTGCTGGAGAAAGCAAGATGTAAATCGGGCTGTGGAAGAGGCTGACTTGCAGAATGCAAATGTGGTGTTGATGCTTGAAGATTTTTACCTCCTCAGGGAGGAGGGGTGTGCGTTTTTATCTTTCAGCTTGTGGGTGTGGAACTGAAAACTAATCAGATTATGCTACACGTGGCCTTGCCAGATGCTGACACTCAGGGACTCCCTTTCTTTGTACCGTGTACACCACCCACTAACTTTTTTGTGTGGTTTTATTTTTTTTTTCCTGGTACCCAGGAGATCTGGTTACCAGATTTTCAGCAGATGCTTTTATCACTCTCCACTGGGTTAGTTATTTTCAGTCATCACCCAGTTCTGTCTTTTTCTGTTTTTGCCTTAAGAAGAAGTATTGTGGGAGTCAGGTGTCTCCATAAAAGAGCCAAGGGATGGCAGAAAGGTCATGGCAGCAAGAGCCTGTGCTGTCACCTGCTGGAGACACATTTTCTGTGACATCCCAAGCAGATTGGAGGGTGATGAGCCATTGTGAAATGCCACCATGGCTTCTGTTTGCTCTATTCACTAAAGCATCCAGCACCAGATAGTGAAGTTTGGAGTCATTCCATGGAGTGACTACAGGTGGAAAAGGCAGACAACAATTCTTTGAACTCAAGGGCTAGGAACTAAGGATTTCTACAACTCTGAGTTCAGTGAAACCCCTGGAAAAGAGACTTTTCTTCAGGTTAAGGGGTGGCAGAAAGGAAAAGAATCACCTGGTTCATGACCTCTGAATTTGTAGTCTGTGCACCTCTGTCTCTTGACTCCAAGAGAAACACAACAGAGATCAAGAACCCAAGTTTTGATTATTTTTACTGTTCTCCAAAGAGGAAGTGCTTTAAAAAGGTAAAGAGTGGGCACATTTTTTCCTACTAACCCTATATGTCTTTGATACAAGCCCTCTGATTTTTTCTCTTTTAACCCTGGAACACCAGCAGCACTCCAGTGAACATTGTAGTGTGTACTCTTCTGCATACACGTTGTAAAAGACAATTTCACACCACAAAAAAGACAAGCTACCTGTCCTCTGAATTTCAAATCAAAAATTCTCCTTAAATTCTCTTTGCAGGCCTACTGCATTTCATCCTCTTTGGTCCTGTTTGGGGTAACTGGAAGGTACTGATGTGAGCTTGACTGAATTCAGCTACAGGCTGATAAAGCTGAAGTCAAGGGGCCCACATTTATGCCACAGTAAAGGAGTTGAGACCTGAGCCTAAGGCTTCCTAACAGCTGTTGTGCAGGGACTGAATAATGCTGAGCATTCAGCATGAAGCAAAAATATTCACTGTTCTGTTACAAATTTCAGACAATACCTTACTGCAGCAAGATGTCACTCCAAAGCAGTGTCAATCTATGCACTGGAGGTAAAAATAAGGAGCCATAAACCAGAAGCCCAGAAGATTCACATTAGCTCTTTGCAAGGAAAAAAACCTCTGAAGAAAGTAATGAGAGTCTCTCTTGTGTCCCTTGTCTTGTGACAAATTGTCATCCAGGGCTGGTTTCTCCCCACCCAATCCTACTGAATGCACCCAATCCAAAGTTCATGGAAAAAAAAACCCAAAACATAAGAGCCAAACAATTTTTGCCCAGGAAAGGAGAAAGCTTGGAAACCTTCCAGTCTCTTAGGTAAAGACACAATTATGAGAAGAAAAATATAATCCACCCAAGAGACATAATTACATAATTAGGCCATAGGCTGTGCATAGGAAAGGTTCTTATAGTTCATAGAACAAGGAGCTACATAGGTGCAGTAACTGTAGTTAATTCACTCAATGAAGAAAAAAAAAAGTTTATTTTTTAAATAGCTGAGGCCACCAGTTTGCATTAGACTGGGAGCTTATTCTCCTGGCTGTACACAGAGCCCTGTTCGTGCCAACAGGAGTCACTCAGGCGAAGGCAGAAAACAAGCCCCTGTCTCTTTTTGTTCTTAAAAAGGTGTATATTTACCCAAAGCAGCCAAAGCCCGTACCTGAAACTACTGCAGAGAAAAGGAAATAAATAAAGGCAGACGAATGCGCACTGTGGAGGGGCTCAGTTCCTGTGAAACAGACCTAATGTGTATCCATTTGCCAAAACCCTAATGAGCCCCTCCTCCCTGACCCCTGCTCTGTTCTCTGCAGGCTACTGGTGTGGGTCCAAAAGGGCCACATCCAGATCCTGGGGGAAGCAGTGACATTACCATCTTTCCAGAGCTGTGGCTCCCACCCGGGGTGAGCAGAGGCAGAGGGAGGTTGGAACCTCAGCGCTGAGGCCAAACCTGTGGAGCTCCTCTGCTGTCCATGGTGATCTCCCCACAGATTTACTGGGAGCAAAGGAAATGTCCTCTCGGCTCATCCTGCTGGCAGCCCGTCCAGCACAGGACAAAAAGAGTAGGTTGGAGGGAGGAAGGGGCAGGAAGGGTGAGAAGACATTACCTGTGAGGGTATAACCTGTGTCCCTTTGTACTTGTGGGAATGACTCTAAAGCTTTTGAGACTACAAAGTGCTTTCTAAAATTTGGCTGGGGGCTGTGAATAGCACGGACCCAGCTGAAGGGTAGACCCAAAGGCCGGGGATTTTCAGCAAACTGCAACAGCTGCAAAGGAGCCTCCTGCTCACAGAATTTCTCTATACAGAGAGGTGAAAAATGCCTCCTTGGAGCAGGGCTCCAGGCTGCTGTCTGGCAGCTGAGGGACTGATGGGGGCAGGTGGCAGAGGCTGAGCTGGTCAGGCACCGCAAAGGGAAAGGTGTGTTAAAGCAGCAAAATTGGAAGATTTAACAAATGAAACCTAAACGGTGCTTGAGAAAAAGGACAGGCTGAGCAGGAAAGGGCTCGAGGGGGCTTGCTTTTGCACCAGTTCCCTCCTACCCTCCAACTCATCCCAGAGCTGCAGGACTCATGCAGCCCTCTGCTCCGACTCTGTACTCCAGGTGAATGAGCCCGGTCTCCCCTTGTTGCAGTGGTGGGGTTGTTCCTTTCTCTTTTCTTTTTGAAAAGCTTTTCAATTCTGATTAGGATTTTGAAGCTTGTTCTGCTAACTTGAGCAACACGCCATAGGATCATCAGCCCAAACAGGCCAGGTCAGGGAAGGAGCAGGTGGAACCCCCCCTTGTGCCACAATGCTCTGCCTTCACCTTTATCCATCCTTGATGAACATAAAGGAATCTGTGTTCACGTGTGCCAGGAAACCAGCTAAACATTGCTGGCATGGTCACTTGGAGACATTAAAGACAACTCATATAAACAGAGACTGTCACGCAAGTCTCAGTCCCTGCCTTAGCTCCCTTTGCATGCTGGTATCTGTTACACTCTCCCCCTACACTCTCCCCCTCCTCCTCCCCCTTTTTTCATCAGAAGCAGGGATGACGGAGAGCAAGGGCGGTCCCAAAAAGCTCAAGGGCTCCTCATTCTGATTTACCATCCTCGTGAATGCAGTAAAATCTTTGAGGAGTAGGGTTGTCCCCCCACCACCTGGCCAAGAAACACCTATCCTGCAAATATCCCACCAATTTCTGCTGCTTGTTTGCTGCAGCACCAGGCACTAAAGATCATAGTGAAGGAGGGGGTAAAGGGGGGAAGAGAAAAAAAATCTCCTTGAACTGGCTTCCCTCCAGCTGGCAGGAGGGGATGGTTTTCTTAACGCTTGTGAAACCTGATTACTTTAAAAGAATGAGAAGGGGGGGATGATGTAAACACAGCCATTAAACCAGACTTAAGGCGCTTAGTTTAAATCTAGCATAGAGCTCTCGGATGCTGCACTGCTCTCTAGACATCAATAGGTGCATTTTCATTTCTGGTTTTGTTTTACACCCCCAAAACCAGGAGCACACTGCAAGCTGAATGCTGCGGTTACAGTGGGAATTCAGGCATGGAAGACACAACAGTTAAGCAATAATGGATGGATGTGTGTGTCTTTGCTATCTTTCAACAGATTGTTTTGCTGTGTTAGAAAACTACTGTGTTTATATCCATGCATCAGGTTTTAAGCAGACTGTTTAAACTTGAATAAAGCGGGATATTTCTAAAATAACCTTGCTAATACAACTCAGATGGCTAAAGAAACCTGAAAACGTGGTTAAAAAATAATAATAAAAAAAATGCCATTTCAATCTACACTGGTGGGTAACATGATCTAAACTCTGAAAGAAAACAGTCTTTACAAGTTCAGCTTGAAGGATTATCTTGTGTATCAGCACCCTCTGTGGCAGAGTAGCATTTATCCACGTATCCACCCTTGTTAATGCTGTTGCATAATTTTCTACAGCCATGATAGACAGATAATTGCTTTATCCACCCAAGTGTAATAAACGGAGTCTGCTATGTTAATCCTTGTGTTCTTATTGTCGGGCAAATGCCAAGTAAGGGAGAGACATTCACTGAAAACTCTGTCCTCTCCTTCCAAAACTACTGGAGTTTACTCACCCTCAGACCTGCTAAAGTGTTCTTACTGCATTCCACTCCCCTGCTTGCAGCGCCAAGTATTTTGAGTAGTATCAAGTTATTGTTATATAAAGGGCACCTACACTCAGGCTACATGGAGGCAGAAGCCAGGATGTAGCAGCCTTTAGGAAAAAAACAAAAAAACAAAAAACCAAACCAAAAAAAACCCCAACCAACCACCCTCAAACATCTTTTCCCACTCAGTAAGTAAAACAGGCCAAGTATTTTCTGTTCCTGGGCATAGCACAGAAAGTAATTACCTGTCCTTCTAAAACTGGACATCTATTCAGCTTGTGTGGAGTCTGTCTGACTCTTGAAAAATGTCATTTAGCTGCTGGCCCATCAGGGTTTTCCACAAAAATCTATAAAGATTTTTTATTTTGAATGTCAAAAACAGGCGTATCCTTTAAAAGGTTTACAGATTCCTGGCGGCTCCATGAGCTTAGGTTTGTGGCATCAAATTTGTAATGACAGTTTGATGGATGCCTCCCTTTCTTCCTCCTGAAAGGTATAAGGAATTGGTGGTTTCCCAATAAAAATTATGCTTAACACTATTCTTTGCTCTTATTTTTACTTACAAATGCGTAAAATGTCTGGTGCTGCTGGCAATGACTGGGTTTATGGGGCAGCTTTCATGCTACATGAGGCATTCAACTTTTTGTGTACTCAGAGCTCTTGCACAAGCACCTACATGATGTGCAAGTTCTGAGGAGGGACAGCCTTAAGCAGCACATAAACATGCAGCTGGGCTTAAGAGAAGAAACGTTGGCCTGAAGATGTTGCCAACAATCCTGCAGGTGAGTTGCAGTTTTTAACCCTTGTTATGCTCTACCTTTCCCTACCAGTGCCAGCAGGGGCATTTCTGGCTCAGGTGGAGGCTGAGATTAATTAACTTTCAGGTCTTCAAGAGAAAGAAAAAGGCTAGGTTTAGATTAGATAGTAAGAAATTCTTTACAATGGGGGTGGTGAGATACTAGAAAATGTTGCTCAGAGAAGCTATGGCTGCCCCAACTCTGGAGGTGTTCAAAACCAGGTTGGATGGGGCTTGGAGCAACCTGGTTTGGTGGAATGTGTCCCTGCCCATGGCAGGGGCTGTTGGAATGAGATTTTTTAAGGTCCTTCTGAACCACAACCATTCTATGATTCCATGATAGAAAGGATAAAACACAGCCATAGAGGATAAATGGATGGGGGTTTGGTGTGACAAAGCTGACCACTGACTATCACTACTGATCTTGAAATGGAAGGTGTTTCATGCATCTTCAGCCAACTAATAGCTGATACTTCCTCTAGTAACTTGGATGATGAAATACAAAGGATAATTATAAAATCTTTAGATGACTTCCAGTAATGTAGAATCTTCAGAGTTGGAGAAATAGGTCAGAATTCAGAATAAACTTAGCAAGGAAGAGAAATTGTGCTTGACACATCATTAGTAAGATGACATGCAGTAAAAGTTAAGTGCTTTGTGTTACACTTTGGAGCAAGAAGGCAAATGCACCACAATGACAAACCTATTAACCAGCAGCACTGCAGAGGAGGGGGTGGCAGGGAGTTGCAAGTTGAATAGGAGTCAATAATAGCATTCTGGTTTTTTTTTCAAAAAAATGAAGTAAATGCATTTCTGGGAAAGATTAATGGTCATGTTGCATACAAGACATGGGAGGTATCTATTACAGGCTGCTCAGAAGTGGTGAGACATCAGCTGGACTGCTTTATCTAGTGTGGGACACCACCCTCTAAGAAAGATGTAGACAGATGAGAGAGAATCCAGAGAAGAGCAACAGGAGTGATAACAGATTCAGAAAGCATGAGCAACATGGAAAAGTTGAAGGAAATACATTTGTTTAGTCTAGAAAACAGACGAGCAGGAAAGGACATGATAAGAGTAAAATGTTTTCTACAGAAAATGGTAATCGATTGATCTCTGTGTCAGCTGAGAACAGCACAAGAAAAAGCTGCCTTCAGCTGAGGTAGAGGAGATTTAAGAGATTAATGTACAGTATTAGCAAACTCCTTTTTAAGTATAAAGGAAAAAAAAACACAAGCTCCAGACTTGGTAAGTAAGTGGAAGGCTCAGTACTGGAGGATTTAAAAATTTGGACAGATGTCAGTGATGATCTAAGTATATCTAATACTTCCTCTGAAGAAAAATGGACTAGGTCGCCAGAGGTTTCTTTTAGCCCTACTGTTCTGGGGCTGAGTGATTGTCTGTGCTTGGTGAAGTCACGTACACAATACTTTGTCCATGCAGTCAGCAGCTCCTGCTAACTGAGGGCCTGATGCTGCAAAGAGCTCAGGACCTCGAGCTGCTATGACAGGGCACAGCAAAATGCAGGCAATGTCTGCTCAGCTATTCCTGATTCCAGAGAATCTGTAAGGTTTTGGAAATGCTGGTCTTAAACCCTCTGTTCCAGGGCTTCCTACAGCTCTAACTTCAGAAAAATTGTAATTTCTTTGCCTCACAGTGGATGTTACGAGATCGACTTCACCATTAATTTAGAGAGCAGGGCTCTGAGTGTCCACTAGTTTTTGAGGAATACACAAAAAAGTAAAACTAGAATTTCACACCCCTTTCTTGAGAGTATTCCTGCAATTCTCAGTGAAGGTCCAGATCCTAATCCATGATTGATTTTGGTTGCTTTCTTATCTATGTGTCTGCTGGTTGCTCAAACAGAGATAGTCCCATAAAGAGTAGCCCTGGCCATTCTTTTGTTAAAACCTCTCTCCATGCCAATGTGAAGAACAAGGAACACCAAAATGACAAATTTCTTGGGGAAAAACCCCAAACACTAAACCCAGAGGCAAAAGTTTTAGACAAGCTATGTCTTCTATGAGAGTGTAGAGAACTCCTCAATGCAGTGGACTATAAAATTCTGTGATTTTCCAACAAGACAGCCTCATTATTTACATTATTTCTTCCTGAAAGCGCTTAAGTCATAATTAGTTCTGTTGGGGGTTTATTTTGGGGGGGGGCAGGGGAGGGGGTTGGTGGAAAGGAAAGAAAAGCTCCTTTCTGCTATGAGCTACACAAACCCAAATCCCATCCTTGCTACAGAAACTCCATCCCTGCTTACATTTATCTCACACCAACCCCCTGAGCCCTAAGGATGGCTGCCTCTACCCCAGACCAGCTGTTTACCAGCATCACGTCCAAAAATCCTGAGATGCACGTTGCTGGCCAAAGTTAAGCCTGTCCTTACGGGCTCTGCAGGTTGCTAATTCAGTGCCTCAGCCAGGTGTTCAACCTGCTCGGGGGTCATGCCTCCTACGAAAGCCCCAGGGGGGACAGAGGGGAGGGAGGGAAGTGACACAACTGCATTTGGCCGTGAGGAATGTGAGATTTCTGTGAAGGGCTCTGGCAGGGGGCTGACCCTTCTGCCGACAGTTGTTAAAGTTTGTTTAGTGACGGGGAGCCTCCCGTGAACTTAAAAACAATAGGAAAACAGAGTCCTGGGGAATAAATCTCGCCCCCTGCCCCGGTTGCCTGCGCGTTTGGCTACCAGAAGGTAACAAATCCCCGGGAATGCGGGCGGCGGGGGATGCGCCGGTGAGGTGGAGCTGGAGCGTGGCCAACACAAGCAGCGGGTGATGCCATTCAGAGAGCCGAGAAGGGCGCGGGTGAACACCGGGAAAGGCCTGGGAAAGGCTGCGGCTGCTGCAGGAAAGATGTGCCCTCCGACAGCTCCAGCTGCTCCTGCTGGCAGCTCCTCAGGAGCTCATCCCACATTCCATACACATCACCCAAAATACCTCTTCTACTGTTTCCAGCCAGGTCGGATTGAGTAGAAAGTGGGGGTCTCCTCAAAGCATGGCAGAGATCAGTCCAAGAAGGACCTGGGTTTTATTTATGAATTCTCGAGTCTCCCTTGCTGACACATGGGAGAACTCAGAGGATATTAACTTTTGGTCACCAGACAGGACACAGCATATGAGACAAGGAAAGAACTGACTTGTCACCAGGCCCCTGACCTGCACAATCCCCAACTGGATTTTTTAAAGTGGGTTATAGTTCACAGGCTTTACTTTTATCCTGCTCTAACTACTTCATTTTTTCACTGATAAACAGGATTCTGCTTGGGCATGACTGAAAGGGGACTTTAGACAAGAGCCTGGAGTGATTGGACATGGGGAAGTGGCTTTGAACTGAAAGAGACGAGAGTTAAATTATATTTTAGGCAGAAAGTCTTTCCTGTGAGGGTGGTGAGGCCCTGGCCCAGAGCAGCTGTGGCTGCCCCATCCCTGGAAGTGTCCAAGGCCACATTGGACACGGCTCTGAGCAATCTTGTCTGGTGGGAGGTGTCCCTGCCCATGACAGGGGCTTGGAATAAGATGATCTTTAGGGTCACTTCCAACCCAAACTGTTCTGTGATTCTATGATGCTGTGGGTGCCATCCTCTGGGGAAAAAAAAGGAAAATCCAAGAAACAGAAGCTGTAAATGCCAAGTTATAAAAAACACAAGTTGTCCAAATGGGCAGCTGTGTAGTTGATGGCTTTCAAGGGCTACACAAGCACTTACATACAGCTGTGTATATATATATATATATATATATATATATATATACACAAATATATATGCTTCCACCTTGGAAAGATGTTAGAACATATGTTAGAACACATGGATCATCACTGTCAGGTGTTTTGATTAATTTCTATTTTATTAATATTTTTGTGCATCATTAAGTTTGGACGCCCACTACAGAGCACCAGTGGAAACCATCCCTGCAATGCAAGAGTGGCAAGGATATTTTATTCTGCTCTACTAAAGCAGGCAGAAATAATATTGAAGTACTTAAATTCTGGAAATACTCATTATCCCCGTGCTATTAATATCACCTCAATAGCTCGTTCTATTTAAAGCAAGTTTCTTTCTTTGGGTTTTATTGTGCGGGTGGCAAATCCTCATTTAATTCAGAGGATAAAAATGTATGACCCTACAATTGGAAAAAATGGGATTGTCTGGGGCCCAAGCCATCTGCCAGAGCTGTGAACAGAGGCTTTGCCACCATCTTCAGTGAGAGACAGCCTGGTCTTAAAGACTTTACAACTTGTACAGATTCAAATTTTAGTGTTTGCTTTGATTTTAATGTCATATGACTCATTTTAAGGAATAATATAGCTGCTTCCACTGTAATGGTTACAGTTCTGTCTCTGCAGGACCACAACTTGATCTCTCAGTTATGGAATTTAGGTATGAGCTCTCTGGTCTACCTTTTAGCCCCATTGTTTGCTTTTTTTACACAAAGAAAATAAGACACACTCCAGCCATTGGCTCCATGGATTAGAGGGCAATGCTTACAGAGGAGAGTTTCCTTCTTCTGTAAGTACAACCCTGATTTAATTCCATCAAAGAACGATGGAAAATCGAACGCAAAGTGCTCTTCCCTTTTGTCCAAGAAAAGTAAAACGAGCAACCCTGGTGCTGTTGAAGAAATTGGATATCTTCTAGTGGTGCCTTGCCTTGGTTTTTTTAATAAGCAAAACTCATCTGTCTTAACCAATTTAAATGAAATACAAAGGCAACAACAGAAAAGAGGAATGGAAAACTTTTTCCAGCTTCAACACAAACTCTGAGGAAGTCAAAGCTTAGGAAAAAGAAAGTGATTTTTTCACTAAAAGTCTGCAGAGAGCTCAGAACTATGAAAAAGGAAGAAAACTGGTTTTTAACTCTTTTCCAGGTAGGATGGATCATTCCTTGTCCTTTCACTTCAGCTTCCCACAAGGTTCATGGGATTATTCTCCTTTTGGCAGCACAAGGGAATTTGGCTGTCAAGTGTCCCCATCCTTGACCAATTTTGAAACCAAAATAAGTTATTCCTTCCTTGACAAAAGACCCCATGTGCTAACAATTCCCTTTCATCAAATGACTAACATTAGACTAGGACTGAACCCAATTTTAGTCTGATGAATTTAGATGGCCAAACTACTGCCAAGGGTATCTGCTGTCAAGCCTAACCCCCAGCAACAGGCAGCATTTCTGACATGATACTGGTTTAAAATTACATGTCTTGTAATATACACTCCCTTCTCCATGACACCGATATTTCATGGCATCATCTGGACAGGACATCCATCCCTACCCTCACTCTCTCAGTAGGTGTGGGGGTAATCTGCTTCCAGCACATCACTTGGATTTGAGACTGAAAAGTGTTTTTTCCTGTTTTGCTTTTCTGTGATAAATTTCTTGATATGCATCTGAGAATGGCTGGTATTACTGCTTGCTAACATTTTGATTATGTTCCTTGCTTTCTTGCTGATTGGGGTAAAAATCCTCACTAAAATAAATAGATGCACGCTGTTGCTGGTGAATTTAAAGTGAAGGTCATGGCTCGTTCATTTGACAGTTAAGACAAGTGAACTGTTACCAAACTCTGAAATTTTCACACCTTGGCATTTACAGAATCACAGAATCAACTCAGTTGGAAAAGACCTTTGCGATCATCGAGTCCAAACTACGACCTAGCACCACCTTGTCAACTAGACCATGACACTAAGTGCCACATCCAGTCTTTCCTTAAACACCTCGAGTGACGATGATTCCATCACCTCCCTGGGCAGTGCGTTCCAATGCCCAATCACCCATTCTGTGAAGAACTTCTTCCTAATGTCCAGCCTAAACCTCCCCGGCACAGTTTAAGAACACGTCCTCTTGTTCTGTCTCTGGTTTTCTGTGAGAAAAGACTCATCCCCAGATGGCTGCACCCTCCTGTCAGGGAGTTGTAGAGAGCAATAAGGTCCCCCCGAGCCTCCTTTTCTCCAGGGTGAGCCCTTTCAGCTCCCTCACCCTCCTCACAGGACTTGTGCTCCAAGGTGCACTGCAATTAAAACCTGCCCTTTGCATTTCCCTACGTGTGTGCATTAAGCGGCCTCATTTAAAGCCAGGCAACATCCTTTCCATTGGTTGTGGTCTCTGAAAGTCCCGTTGCCCATCCCAAATTTCAGCATAACTCATTCTGACGGCGTTTCTCAGTTATGCAGGTTTGCTGTGTACACATGACGGTACATTCCTTCCGTGGCTCTAATTTCGTTCCGAGGCAGCCCCAATTCTTGCTGCTTCAGTAAACTGAAAGCAAGAGCACATGTGTGTGTGTGTGCAAACAAGCACACCAGCACCCTCACACGTGCTAAAAATGACATTTTTGTGTCTGCTCGCAAGGAAAAAGAAGGATTAATTATGCACAAACATAACAACTTTCTCCAGTTCTAGCTAGAGATGTGAAAGAGAAGTGGCCCTGTACTCACGTCTCTTCTGAGAATTCTGCCATATGGTTTTAACAGAGGTTTATTTCCTGCAGCAAGAGAGGGCTGCAGATTCTCAATCCAACCAAAATAATTATGCAGACAATTTCACTCCATTACTTGCAGTGGAACCCAAGCTGTGTGGTCCTCACATGCTTGCTGACACCTTTAAAGAGACATTAAACCATTTTTACATAAAATTCCCTTAATGGGTGGGATGTAGGATGAATTTCCTGGAAGATTAGCACCTGTCGTGTTGCATAAGGAGTGCATCTGACTGCTGCATGAATTCCTTTGGTTGGTAGACAGCAAAAATGTGATTGAAGCCTCCAGAACACAGCAAAGAATTAACCATATCTCTACGGAGGGAAATTTCTCCCCTTACTGAGGTTTCCTACACAATTTTTTTACCTCCCACATTTGACCCTGAAATAGCACAGGACGTAAGTACAATTGGGTGCCCCACATCAAGTACAAGGAAATGGAAATACGGCTTTAAAGTTCAGTGTTAGGTTGTGCTACAAGCACAACGCAGAGAGTTTTCTCAGAATGTTTTTTTTCAGAGCCACCCTGGGCTGCAGATCTTTTCCCTCAACTAGTGAGATCGCAGTATAAAACTTCCAATCTTTCAATCAACGGTGGGTAGAGAATGCAGGGAAAATGAAATTGCTTAGTCTCGAAACAATAAAATGTGTATTAAAACATCACCTATCCAACTCTGAATGTAAACCACAGGCATACTGTAAAAACAGGGATGTTAACCAAGACACACAGTGATTAAAGAACATTTTAAAGGGAGAAGGGAGACCACCCTTAAAGCACGGGAATATCCCTTTTGGGCTAAAATGCAATCTGTTGTTTTTTGTTTTGTTTTTTTTTTTTGGGGGGGGGGCAACTGTGCCTGATTTTAGTTACAGTAGCTCATTTATGGAATTAGCAAACATACTACATTTCAGACAAGCAAATCCAATTAAATCAGAAGAAAGCACACACATACTTTTAGTGTGCCAATTCGTCTATGGTGTAAGAAAGACACAATTCCAGGCAGCAAGGGGGGTGAGGGAAGGGGAAGTTTTTCAGTGGACTGCAGGATTTTTCATAGTGTAACATGCTGATTGCTTCAGATCAAAAAGGTAAATGCAAGAAATACTCAACCAGGACAATGAGAACAGAGCAGAAATCAGGTAAATACCAGCAGCAAACCACAGGGCATGACGGAATGGTGCAGGGGGTTGTTTTCTCCATGGTTTGCAAACCTTGCTACTGCCAGAGGCCGCTGCACGAGCACCTTCCTGCGCCGGGCACGGGAGCTCTGCAACGGTTAATGGCACACGCTGCGTGTGTGTGGCCTGAGCAGCGAGGAAACCCAGCAGGAAACATGGTTCTAATCTTTTTCTAGTGGCAATTTCAACATTATGCTACAGATAAATTATGGTAATGTAAATAGTAAAATCCATTTCTCAGTTCTTCGGCTCGGCGCCTGCAACTACCTCAGGTTTCTGCAGGCGGGACGGGCAGACGACGCTCTGCTGCAGGGCAGAGGTTTTGTCTCAGCTCTTGACAGTGCCATATGTAGGGCACTCTCCTCTCTGCTTTCCCTGCCATGTTTTATCTCTTTGTATTGTAAGCGCTGGAGAATTTTCGCCTGTTTCAAGTCTGGGGAACATGGTACCGAAAAATCCCTTCCTAGCCATGGAGTCACAGAATCACAGGATGGTTTGAGTTGGAAGGGCCCTTAGAAATCACCCAGTTCCAACCCCTCTGCCATGGGCAGGGACACCTTCCACTAGACCAGGAAGCCTCCAAGCCTCATCCAGCCTGGCCTTGAACAATTCCAGGGATGGGGCAGCCACAGCTTCTCTGGGCCACCTGTGTCAGTGCCTTGCTACTTTCTGAGTAAAGAATTTCTTCCTAAAATGCAATCTACATCTCCTCTCTTTTAGTTAAAAACTGTTCTCCGTTGTCCTATCACTATGTGCTTGTGTAAAATAGTCCCTCTCCCTCTTTTTTACAGCTCCCCTTTAAGTGCTAGGTTGCAGTGAAGTCTCCCTGGAGCCTCCTCTTCTCCAGGATGAACAACTTATCCTGTCCTCACAGCAGAGGTGCTCCAGCCCTCTGAGTGCCCTCAACATGTCCATGCTCTTCTAATGGTGTGTACCCCGGAGCTGGATGCTTAAGCAAGTATTCCAGGTGGTGTCTCACAAGAACAGAGTAGAGAAGAATCCTCTCCCTCAGCTGCTGCCCACTCCTCCCCAGGACACAGTTGGATTTCTGGGCTGTGAGTGCACACTGTTGGCTCATGTCCAGCTGTTTGTCCACCGGAGTCACACATCTCACTACAAAGCTATTGCACCTCTGATAAAATTACAGAAGTGTACTGACCATTATCACACTGCCTTTACTAATGCAACCAAATAAGGTTCGTTTGCTAAACTCAGACTTTCTAGCTTCCACATCTGAGCAAAACGCTCTGACTGAGCCTCTCAACACTGCAAAGAACCACTGAAGACGTCAGCGACGGCATTGTCTTTCTGTGACACTAAAAAAAGCTACAAACGTTTTTTGATCCAAGCTGGATTTAACAATGCTCTCTCTCCCCCAAAATCCTCTGTTTTCAAAACAAAACCGAAATTTCAGGCCAACGTTTCCTGTGGTGATCGTTGTGGTTAAACACTCTTTGTCAGTTTTTCATGCTTGATAAGGTGTCTCGGCTCCATGGCGGAAGAATTGCTGTCAACCGAGCTGTGGCAACTGGAGACAGACTTTTCACCCAGCAGGAATGGCCAGATCCAGTCCTCCTCTGAGTTTATGGCAAAACTCCCACTTCAAGAGCAAGATTTAGGCTGATACAGCTATTCCAGTTGGCCTTTGGTTTTGTGGGGAGAAGGGTAGCAGCTTGTGTTATTCGCCAAAACAGGAGGAAAATGTTTGAAAGGATAAGAGTGCCGAGGTTTGGCGAGCTGCACTTACTCTTCACACTACACACCACAGATGTCTAAAATGGATCTTGGGGGAATTACCCATCGTGGTTTTGAGGTTTTAAGGAAGGATAAAAAAAAGAAAATAAAAGAAAAAACAAAGGGAAAAGTGCACTCGAAAAGTGCACTGATTCGCTCTATACATTGGTTTAATTTTTCGACAGGTTAATTGAAATTTCAAAAATGCAACCTGGTTTATAAAGATGCATCTCCACTTTGAAACCATTTAGCCAAGAAAGATCCCTTCTAACAGCAGCCATTCTACAATTCTATGAAATATCACCTTCTTCCTTGAGACAATTTTAGCTCTCCAAAAGCATTACCCATTAATTTTGGAGTATTATGAGTTAATGTATTTAATGCACTCTGTCTCAGTCTGACATAGAGAAGGAAGACCAAACCTGCACAGAAACCTGTCTAATAGGCATGACTATCTAAAGAAATTCAATCTTAGTTTGGCAAAAAACCAAACACTCGTGATTTAAAAACCACCAGCAAGAATTGTTGTCCTCACCAATGAATCACATCAGGTAATTTGGGGATTTTGCATGGAAATCAGGAACTCATCAATCAGATCAAAACGTGCTAATCACATGAAGCAGCAGTGAATATTCCTCAGTGTAAGATTGTACTGGCTGGCATTCACTGCCCAACACAAACATGCTGGTGAAAGTACAATGAGATCTCTGACCACAAATGATAACAGCCTTAGCTTTTGCCATGCCCTGGAGGCAAAACTCTGGAAATGCCAGTGTTCCGTCCTTCTTTTGTGTAACTGCACAGTCCTGAGTTCCTTATCTTGATGGGAGTTTGGACTCATCCTGGTTCTTTAAGATGGAACTTCTGAAGCTTTTGTCCCACACTTGAACACACTGGATGCCTGTTTACCTGAGGTATTATATGCAGATTTGGACTTTCTTGTCTATGTCAGATCATAAGGAAAGTGTGTTAAAGACATAGAATAATAGAATAGTTTGGGTTGGAAGGGACCTTAAAGACCATCTTGTTTCAGCCCCCTGCCATGGGCAGGGACACCTTCCACTATCCCAGGTTGCTCTAAGCCCTGCCCAGCCTGCCCTTGAACACTTCCAGGCATGGGGCAGCCACAGCTTCTCTGGGCAGCCTATGTCAGGGCCCCACCACCCTCACTGGGAAGAATTTCTTCCTACATCACAGAATCACAGACTGATCTGAGTTGGAAGGGACCCACAAGCATCACTGAGTCCAACTCCTGGCCCTGTAAAGTCACACCATCTGCCAAAGAGTATTGTCCAAACACTTACAGAACTCTGTCATGAACTTGTAGTACTTCAAAATTAGTGGTTAATACTTCTGGAAAGCCAAAATCCTCTCAACCAGGGAAAAGTGTTTATGTGCTCTGTACTGAGGTCTACCGAAAATTATCAGCACTGAAATAAACAATTTAATTTAATGTTTCATCAACTCATCTTAAAATTAGGGGCTTGTTAGATATCAGTCTCTTTCCATCAGCACTGGTCAGGATTTATTGGTAGGTTCTAGAGCACTTCAGGTTCTGCTCTGTCCCATGCCTTAGAAATGACTGAACTTAAATCAATGTGATCAAAAGTATCATTCAAAACATGCTGGATCCTTGGCTTTTAATGGATCAGCTAAGAGAGAAACAATTTACCAGCTAGCAGCACAAATAAATAATATTCACATATTCCTTTTCCTGCCTTTTTTTACATTTGATTTCTTACAAACCTAATCCATTTTAGTTCTTCCTCTATTTTATTTTCTGGTGTCTTCCTGCAGAAAACAGACCAAGAGAGACCAGCAACATTGCTTCTTTAATGTCTTTCATTTATCTCAATTTTCTCTCCTTCCCATTTACTAACCTTTCACTGCCCTAGCCATAAGAGCACCAGGCATTTAAGTCTACTTTGTCAAAAATTACAATTTTAATAATTTGCTCTGCTTCTCTGTGAACTGTAAGTCTTTCGGGATGGGGATGTGGAGACATCAGTTACTGCTTGGCTTTACCAGGTACTCTTTCTAGTTGCATCCTGGCCAATATATGTGGAGCAGCAGGAGAGAATTCCCCATTTCCACATTTTTCTCTTCAATGTGAGCTTTTCTACACAATTTGAGCGAACAGGACGGACGTTCTGGACAGTAACACAGAGAGCAACACACCTGGCATCCCAAATTACTCCCATGTGTTCACTGTTGCTAATGAACGACGAGGTTAGCAAATATGAGAGGCTCCATTTCAGAAATATTTATACAGGCAGCATAGAAAAGTGACAGAAAATGAAGCTATTAATTACAAAAGACAACAAAAAAGTTGCTGCAATACTATGAGCCACAGTGAAATGAGAT
The DNA here is from genome assembly GCA_013400495.1 of Nicator chloris. Lineage (NCBI taxonomy): Eukaryota > Metazoa > Chordata > Aves > Passeriformes > Pycnonotidae > Nicator > Nicator chloris. The sequence continues at coordinate 143,368 of WAAE01000952.1, forward strand.
TTCACAGTGACTGCACTGGTACCTTGCATTTAGAAATGCATCAAGCCAAACTTTTCACAAACAACTTGACGATTTATTACTGTCTGTAATGTAGAAATGAAGTGGCCAAATACTGGCAAAAAAAAAAAAAATAAAAAGGTTTTCTCATTAATGTCAGGCTGCAGAATTCCAGATTAAAACAGCCTGGAGGCTTTCTGCTCTCTAATAGATCTCAATTATTTTCCCTCGTAAGGGAGAAATGACCAACAAGGTCTTGAAGTAGCATGTTTATGGCCAGTACACTGTCAATTTTTCCAAGAACAGCCTCTGTTTTCAGAGATTTCTAACACTGTTGTAGAGCTCACTCAGACTAAAATTTTTCTTTGCCTAACAAAGTCTATAAATTTTTAAATAACGCTTTAAAAAAATAAATCTTGCTTAAGCACTCAGCTAATGGGAACTGACTTTTTTGGAGCTCACTTTCCATTCCCAAAGCAGAAGCCGACCTCAGCAGGATGTTTAATGGAAACCTGGTCAGTGTCCACTCCACAGCCCCTGCTATCCATCACACAGCTCGGACATTCTGTCAGCCTGGGGGGGTAACAGAGTCCAGCACAGCCAGGGCTGTGCTCACGTGGCCTCTCCAGGCTGCAGCTGTGCCAGCTGCCAGGGTTATCACACCCTGCCTCTCACTCACTCATCTTCCAGCACAGCTACTGCTGATTTGGAGCAGGACTCTGCTAAGCCGGCTTGTTTTGACTGATGCCGATTAGAGGGGCACTGGGGAGGGGTGTGATGCTGATGAGAAGAGCACTGAGGAGTATTGTCCTCCACAGACGGCAGATCTGTGGCTGGAAGTGAACACCCAAGCAGCCCTCATGTCCCCCAGCCCCTGGGATTCCTCCTGCTCCAGGGTGTGCAAGGCAGAGCCACGTGTCTTCCCCTGGCACAGGTTTATTGTCAACCCAGTCTAGGGCCCACAGATTTTCCAGTTTCCCTGGAGGGCTGAAGTGGGGACCCTGAGGCATTTATGGCAGATGCCTCCACTATGACCCCCTCTGCCTTTCCTGTTGTATTTGCCTTAGGTTCCAAAGTCAGCTTCTCCCAGGGGGCATGGCCTTGAGAAATCCTGAATGCAAAGTCCACCTGAGCTCAGGAAGGAGATGGCCTACCTTCTTCTCTTTTTTTCTCCCTTACAAATATCTCATCTTCATCCACAGGAAAAAGTTGGGAGCTTTCCCATGGACATACATGTTTATAAATAACCATGGACCGCTCATATTTAGATATAATAAGAACCAAATGTCATTCAGGACACCAAAAATCACTACAGGGACCACTTGCTAGATGACCACAGAGTAGAGAAAATACCCTGAGGATTGAGAGTTGAGGAACTAGAAATCCTGACTGTTCAAAGGGGCTGCACAAAGTGAACAAAGCCACAGTAGAGGGCCTGGAACTAGATGGTCTTTTAGGATACTTCCAACCCAAAAAATCCCATCAGTGGAAATTCTAAGTAGAAAATCCAAACTCACTACTTTCTCAAATCCTTTGTCTAAGGAGGATCATAACCTGTTAAGAAATAGCAGCTTAAGGGTATGTTGCTATAAATCCAGAGGTACAAGTTTAGATAACTCGCTCTGAGTTGAAACAACTGAATGAGTTCTCATTCACACCAGAAATCAGGAGCCTGGTCCAAAGTCTGCCCTCACACACAGAGCTCAAGATCCTGCTCATTGCCTATGTCCTGGAGAAGTGTTGCAACTTCACCCTCCTCAGCAAGCAAAAGAGGCCACAGGGGATTGAAAAGAAAATGTCTTAAATCAGCTGTTGATTTAATAAATATTATATTGTTATTGATATTTGTTGATATAATAAGCAATATTATATACCGTGAAAATTATGGAGTTGAAGGAAACCAAATACAAGCTGTTTTTCAGTATCCAGAATATCTATGCAGAAAAGACTGGTAAAATTTAGGGTCTAAAATACCTGCCAACATCTCTTGAAGTCTGTCCCCAATCAGGCTCCTAAATAAAATAATTTCTGTTTCCAATTAGACCTTCAAAACACCCTTTCTTGTGAGGAACAGTGTTGTGGGCTGCAGAGAGAACTAACAAACTGGGTTGATGCAAACAACAGAGCCAGGGATTAGGAGGATTCAACAGGTAATTTTTAAAAGAGAATGTTAATATAAGTCCAAAATTTAGCTTGGCAATCACCAGTACAGGACCATACAGACACACAGCCACTTCCCAGGCTGGAAGGGGTTAGCAATTCCTGATCCTGGGTGGTGAAGATCTGCACGTGTACTCCCTGCCTTGGTGAATGTGCAGTGATTCTACTTCTCTTCAGCCTCTTTTATTGAGGCCTAAGCTAAATCAAATCAACTTACATTTTCAGGGGGCCAAGAATACCTTCCAGGGAGCTGCTGTAGCTCAGCTGACATGGAAAGAGAGACATCTCCTGTAACTCAATTGTGAAACTAAGCCCTGAAATTTTCTTGGTATGGACTCAACTGGAAGCTGAAACTAAGTGCAATTTCAGATCTACCTTCTTTGCAGAGTGAAGTGTGGCACAGGTCTAGTGTTAACACTTCACAACAGGGCAAATTCCATCCATACATACCAAAGCTATAATGATTCTGTAAGTTAAATATAATATAAACAGCTTTGTTTGTGTTGAAATATTTGAACATCTATCTACAGGGCTGGGAGTCTGAATAAAAGAAGCACACAACTGTACAGGAATGAAAGGATGACAATCATGGAATGGACAACAAAAACTGGTGATAGACTGTTTTATAAGCATGCTGTACTATTATATATATATATATATATATATATGCATATGTAGGAAAATAACATAAGAAAAGAAAATGCAGAAGACTTAATAGAACCCCAATAAGAAAAATTTAAATGTTAAAAGTCTGTCTCATTGAATAAGTGAGACTGTGGTTGGAAGTACAGCAAGAGGCATTTATACAAATCTCTGACATTTTGACTCTCTTTGCAACATAAAAACCAGGAAAAAATGGTACTTTCATAAAAAGGCCAAATTCAAACTGCAGAGTGCTCCTCCCCACCAGGCGGGGTATTCATTATTATTTCACATGTACTGTGTCTAAAAAGATATAAAAATATCCCAGCGTCATGTGCATGCTTTTAATTCTGCATATACTCATCTTGTTGTTCCATCAAGCACTGGATCAAAGGTTTTCTTTATGTGCAGGTGTGAAAGGTGTGTACAAATGAAGGAATATCTCCCTGGCTATTCAGTCTGTAGGAGTACATGAAAGAACACAATTATGACAATCCAGGTGATTCATTTTTACTCTCAACTAGGATTCCTGGGCCACAGAGCTGCTTCTTCCCTCTTTAAATGTCCAAGACTCACGACGACTTCTTCAGGGTGGAAGTGATCTGTTCAAATTTATGAATTTTTTTCGTTTCAGGTGAGGAAATTGCCTTCCCCTGCAGTGTGAGGTTTGCCAAGGTTCATGCCCTCCCAGATCCATATGGCAAAGACTTCAGGCAGATATTCTGGCCAGTAGTCTCAAGGCTGGGGTTAAACAAGCAGTTTGTTCCTCTCTTACATAAGCACCGAAAGACAATACGGCATTCGAGCTCATAAAAATATTTTAATTGGTGATGATTTCCAGACAACTATGTCAAAATTAACTCAGAGTTGATGCCCACTTGCTTAAATTTCATTCATCTGGGTTCAAATTATTTGCTTAAAAGAAGAAACATTTCCTTTTATACACACTTTGGTTTCAACCTCCAAAACCATTGCTAGAAATTAGTCCCAACCACCCAGTCAGCTGCCTCAGAAACCAAGCTCAAATCCATCACTTTAATGACATCAATAACAAATACACAACTTTAAACCCTATTGTGAACAGTGGCATACCAAGAAGCATGTGTAGCTGTCATCTCGTTAGTCACTAGAAAAACACCAATGAACCCAAAAGAGCCAAACCATGACAAATTATTCAAAAGTTTAACCTGAGACATTAATGAGTGCTAAATAGCTTGTTTTCATGCTTGCTTAAGGAGATTTGTTTAAAATCCCACCAACCTCCCCTGAATGTCTCTTGGCGAAGCTGTTCATTCTTGTCAAGCTGGTTTTCCTATTCCAGCTAAAACAGCAGGTTGCAAACGTTTGGTTAAGGATGGCTGCCTTCCCCACCCCTCAAGACACGCGTGGAGCACTGGCTGTGGAGCTTCCTCCCCTCAGCTGCACAAAAGTGGCTGATTCACTTCCCCAAAGTCACAAAACATTCGTTTGGTAAAAGCTTGTGCACCTGAGAGCAGTCATTCTACAGTCAGTGGTATCAGACTGCAAAAAGGATATCTGCCCATCCAGGAGTTTCAGCTTTCCAGACTTTCTATCTTGTCTGGTTTTCACCTCTCTGGACTGGAAAGCTCCAAAGGAGGCACTACAAGAGCCTGGTATCTGCCTTTCTCTGAAAGCAGCACCAGCTATTTAACTCTGATTAAGGGCTGGTTTAATGACAGATTTGCTCCTACAAGCCACCTTTACCTCCAGCAATGCCTCCAAGGAGTTAAAGGAATTAGGATCTGGAGCCTAAGAAAACTACATTGTTCTGACACAGAAATACGGAGCAGCAGTGTATGGTGAGAACTCCCAGCTAACAGAAGAGGAAAAACAAAACCCATTTCTTCCCGTCTATGAAATTAAATATGTAAAGGTGTTTCCATTTATGAAAGGAAAGTGAATCTTTCTGACTCATATTGTGATGTACTTTGGATGGGAATATGCCTTAAAAACACAGGTTGAGCAAACAAACACCTTGATCTTCACCATGTTCTCATATTCATGTCATTCCTGGAGTAGGGTAGTGTCAATATTCATCTTTCACACAGAACTGAAGCCAAGAGAAAGAGGTACCCAGTTTCCTCTCATATCAGCCAGTCTGGAAAGATTTTCAAATGCACTAACGTCACAAAGACGTCAGAGACAACAGGTGACAGACCTAAAGGACTCATGTCCTAATGTGTCAGCCACTGAACCACCCCCCTACATCCCTGCCTTACTCATGTGGCCATGGAGAGCTGGTCTTCTAAATTTCCTGACATGAGATTAAAGGATAGAAAACTGGAAAAGGTTAGGATTGTTTTGTTTTTTTTAGAAAGAAACATTTATTCTAACAAAGAGCCTTTATGCTGATGGTTCAAATATGCTAACATTGCTTTTTGCTACATACAGCCTAAATTGTCATTCCAACAAGACCTGAGGGGGCTTCCAAAACAGGAGCAGTCTCAAATGCACTCCAAAACAGTGTCTTGTGCTCCAATGTAAAACTGTTCTTCAGTCCATATGGGATATCTCAAGCATTTGCTGAGTCTGGCTTTACGTTTGATGGAATTTATGTTGGAGGAACAATTTTATTTTGACCAATGTGATTTTTCTGCCAATTTTTTTTTTTAATTTTGAATTTTGGGCCAAATTTCATTTTCCTCTTTGAAGAGATGACCAAGTAGACACAATTGTTGCATGTTGCACGAGCCCTAAAATCTAATCTCTCCCCAAACTCATGTCCTTATAAAAATGTGAAGCCTTCCCATAACTGTAAGTTCTTCTGCATACTGAACGTCAATTAAATGAGGGATTTTGGAATTTTTTTAAGAACTCATAAAGTTCAGAAATTTTCAGTGTGGATTCTGGAACTGAAGATCAAGACAAGCTGAACTAATTTAAAAATGTAAAAGTAAAAAAAGATATGACCCATAAGTGACAAATTAAAGGGGGAACTTGAGCAGCTCTCAGAACTCACTGCCCTCCACTGCTGAGTGCTTGCACAGCCCAGCTACTCCAGGGTCAGCATTTTCTGGCAGCATCAGACAATAAAAAACGCATAAACTCGCAGTGCAGGGTAAAGCTACTGTGTCTGACATAACACTAACGCAGGGGCCCAGGGAGGTGACTGAACCCTGGCTCCCAGCTGCATCAATCCCTGTTTTAATCACCCTCCTGACAACACTTCTCTTTCAGCTCTCAAACTGCTTGGCTCCCAAGGATGGGAACACCACGAGAGTAAAAGACATGGGGAAAAGCTTAAATGAAGTTGTAGTAGTGAGGGGAATAAAACTGTGAAAGCGCCTTTTGCCCAGCACTCAAATCTGTCTCCAAAGAAAATTTGTTTTAACTTAATAAAAACCCAGGCAGCACAACACTCATCCCTGAGTCCCATTCCAGTGAATGGTTAAGGAGTCAACAAGGAAAACAGTCCCTGCAGCCTCATTTCTGGGGGCAGATTCAAATAAGAGAGTGTGTTTTTAAAGAGAAGGAGGGGAAAATTTCTGTGCAGGAGCACATCTCAGGTATAACTTGCAACACTACCAACAGTGTTCTGAACAGCTTTCAAACCTGTTAAAACTTTGGTTGCTGGTTTTAAATGGACCTAACACCTTGGGTCAAGCATTGGAACAGGATGCCCAGGAAAGTGGTGAGATCACCATTCCTGGAAGCATTCGAAAAACATATGGATATGGCACTTGAGGATATAGTTTGGGGGTGGGCCTGGCAGTGCTGGGTTAACCATTGGATTTTATGATCTCAGAGGTCTTTTCCAGTTTTAATGGCTCTGTGATTCTTCAGCAGCTCTGAGTCATGTAAAAGAGGAGAAGGTAACAAGTAAGTGCTTTTTCGCTGGCTGACATCAGAGTACCTGAACCCCTCCAGAAGGTTCCCCTGGGTCACTTTCACCAAGTCCATTTTTGCAGAAGGACTGATCATTTGTCACAGATTTTACAGGGCTCCACATCATTGCCAAGAGGTTCTTAGGAGACTGAAGAGCCTTTTTCCACCTTTCCACAATCAGTGATCCCAGCTGCAGCTCAGCAATGAGACTGGGTCTGGCTTGTGCCCACCATGAGGCTTGGATGGTGCCTGGCACAGGCTGTGGCTGCCTCTCCCCTGAGCTGAAGGGGACTCAGGCAGGGGTGCAAAGCCAACCCAGGGAGCTTTCTGGGTACAGTTTGGGAAAGTTTTATCAATGCTTATTTCCTGTGGTTGTGGTTCCTAAACACTTGGGGGTGTTTTGCCTAAAAATGCTCCTTATCAGCAGCAGCACTGCCCTCACTGGCTCTGTCAGTGAGGCAAAGGGGCACTGAGGTGCAGGAGGGTTGGCAGGGAGGAGGCTCCGCACCTCAGACACGTTGAAGAGTCCAAAATACAGCCCAAACCTCTCTGGGCTCACCCCGTGTGTGTGTGTGTGTGTGTGTGTGTGTGTGTGTGTGTTACAGCCCGCAGTGCCTGCGCAGACCGCGCCAATTCAGTTGGAGACTATGCACCCCAAATTACCCTCTGGAGAGGATGGGGGTGGGGAAGCAGAGCCCTGCCAAGTGCTGGTGCCCGGGGCCACGCTGACTTCTAACCCACAATGCCTCCAGAGGCCCTGCCGGCTGCTGTGGCCCCAGTTTCATCTTCTACAAAGGTTGTTGCCTCCTCCAGCTGGTCCCCAGTGCACAGGCAGGAGTCACGTCCTGCTCTCCAGGGCTGCTGGAGATGGCACCTCACTCATCCCCTGCCTGTCACCAACCTGACCTGTTGACTCCAGAGCTGCCCACAAGGAGCCCCTTCCAGCTGCCAACTTAATTTTCCTATGCAGGAAATCTTGTGGGTTATTTTTCAATTCAAATTAATAACACATTAGATTGAATATTTTAGAGTTGGAGCTGGTAGAACAGCCTATCATTCCTGTTACCCAACACTTCCCATTACAAAACCCAATTTTCAGTTGCTCCCAGCTTTACTGAACTTTTACTGTTTGCATTCCATTTTTCCTTGCATGAGTATGGAACACGCTTCTTCAATTTCAACCAAAATGCTCCGACATTCCTGGAAACGAGTTAGCTGAGGGAAAACCTAGCACCTCGAAAAACATTTTTGGCAATCTTTCCTTGAAGGAGCTTTTTTTGTCACTCTGTCTTGGAGTGGAGTTTTGAAACTTGGCTCAGCAGATTGGCTGTTTTTTTCAGAAATCCATTCAGATTTGGTAAAATTATGCAACTTCGAAAACTAAAATTTCATCAAATAAAAATTCCTTAGATTTTATCAGTTAAAAGCTTTGCTTAGAGCTTGGCAAAGGTAGCTGATGGCTGACCCAGATTTATGCTTTGGCCACACAATTTTTTCTAGTGACTATAGTTAAGTCACTTGAAACAAGGTGTTCTTAGATCATATTCTCTGTGAAAAATAAGAGTAAGTGGGTGTATTCCATCCCACAGGATGTTTCTCTCCTATGGATAAACCAGCACATGCTGCTACAGTGAAGGACTTTTTCTGTCTCTCACACACAACAGGCATGAATTAAAGCCACACTGATAACCCATTGGCATGTCCCAGTTCTGAGTCCTCAGATGTGGACTTTTCCTACTGTAAATTTTGTCTGCAGCATATGCATAAAGTAAGACACAGAGCTAGAGCTACCTGCTCTTTAATAAAAAAAATTATTTGTTTTATGTCAACAAGTTATTATTAACCTGATGTGGAAGCATCCCCTTTGTCACATACCTTAAATCTACTGGCTATTCCTTTTTACACCAAGTCACCAGAGAAAAAGTTCTCATTTAATTTGCATGGCATGTGTGCAGTTAGTGAGGTGTTTGCTTTGCATCCCACATGGATGTAAACACACTTCCCAAAAAACTTCCTTCATTTTCGAGCTGGGACTAAAGAACAGTTGCTCTTATCTGGATTTTGGAAGGACCAAGTCCTTCCTGCTCTCTCCTGTAATAAAGACTATCTCTACAAGCCAACTGCTATCAGGTTTCTCTTTTGCTGCCATCTTTCAGGAACAGCAAATACAAAGAAGAGTGAAACTAACAACACAGATCAGTAAGTCTGCACAGATGCAAAGAGCAGACCCTGTCTAAATACTGAGCAGGAGTATCCTTGGTGTGCTGCAATCTGCTGCCCTGATTCCCAGGGAAGTTTATGGCTGTGTTCACACCACGGGTGATGAATATTGCTGTGTGAGCCTTCTTCAGGGCACTCACAGACATACCCTGGGCTCACTCTTGCACAGCAGAAGATAAAGGCTAATTAAACTGTCTGACTCTGCCACGAAGCTGATGAGGATCACGTATAAGAGCCAGACTGCTGCTGAGCTGCTGGGGACACAGCTTTTGGGAGAGGAGAGCACCATCAGCTTGAGGAATGGTGTTTTAATGCAGGGCAGACACTTTTGCACTGAGTGCCTGAGAGTTTTAACCAAGCAGGCACAGAAGGGAAAAACATAAAATTTATTAACCACACAGTGGTTATTTATGTCTAACAAGGAGGGGTTCACCAACACCCTAAATTCTAACATTTCGGAGAGCGGCCCTTCAATGTGGCTGTTGAGAAAGCAGACACTAAAGCTCCCTTCAAAAAGGTTTAAATAACAATAAAAAGGAGTATGAAGAAGCTCTTCAGAGCTATGTGCTGCTGCAGTGGCTGGTAAGCCAGGCAGTTTGCTTAAACCAGCTCAAGCACCTGCAGAGCTCACGGTGCCAGTCCAATGGTCTGGGCTGCTTCATGTCCCCTCTCCCTCACTCACCTCCACTGACACCTGTGGAGGCTTAGGGTGGGATAAACCAGCTTCTAACTCACACATACAACTCCTCCTTGACCACAGTGGACAGGATGTGAGTCATTGAGCCACAATATCAAACTTTTAGGCAGCTACAGTTAAGAAGAGTCGATCCACCCAGCATCTCTGAAAATGTTACCCACATGTCCCTTTACAAAAAAGATTTTCATTTGGACTGCTTAGCTGATGAACTGAAACACTGAATTATTTACATTCACAGCTCTGTTGATGAGCCCTCCTCTGTAGTCAACACTTCAGTCAACATCAACAGAGGTGATGATTTTACTGCAGCGCTGCTTTTACAAACTATTGTTCAAAGACATCAAAAAAGGCCAAAAGTGGAAGGGGGCCCATAGTGCAGATCATGAAAGCCAAAAAGTGTCCAGTGTGAAAGAAAAAATCTGTTCCACCAATCTAGAGTCCATGGTGATAAGAGACCCCAGGAATTAAACACTAAATTATTAACTTAAATTATGCTTGATTTAATTGGTATCCTGGAAATATGGAACCAACTCTATTAAACTTCACATGTCTACACTGCTTTACAAATTCACTAAATAACTGAATTAATTGAAGCGCAGTGTTTTATCAGAATCTGAATCTGGGTCCTTGATTACATATGTACACATGAACAAAATTCCCAAAAAAGTATTCCATGTGTAACGTCTGTACTGCTAACCTCTGGTTTGTATCACACAGCAACCCTGCATTGTATTTCCAGGTCTCTATTCCTTTCCAGCTTCCATACTGCTGAGAAATACAGGTCTGAATTTTCAAAACACTAAAAATTATTGTGAACACCATCCCTTTTCAGTGAGTAATCTCTGGCTTTCTGATCCATTTTATTACAATCATTTAAAATTGGGCTTCTGTGCAAATCTAATCTGGGATTTCACACATAGAAACAAAAACAGAACTGGGACTACAATGATGCCTGCATGTGCCTGCTTCTTTCCAAGAAAAAGCTGCACCACTGTGAAACTGCTGAAACTGAAAAATAATTGTCTACTTGTCTCATGACATCTGAAGTGATAGTCTGGAATAAAATTAGTTAGATCCCTGTGTCTAGCAAATTAAGGTAAAAATGTAAGAGCTTAACTCATCCATTTCTTCCCCAACACACTTTTGTGGTGCTTCAGAGGTGATGATTTCCCTGTTGAGCTCTAAGAGCAATGAAACAAAACACCATCAAGTGCCTCTGACTGCACTGACACTGGAAGATCATGTCTACTGCTGCAGGAATGCAAGAATGAGAAAGTGCATGAGGATTTAAGGAAGCAGACAACTAATTGGCATTACTCACATGGATTAGAGACAGGCAGGAAGCAGATTCTGCACTTGTAAGCACCCTGATTAATACCTCCTTTGGCACCCTGAATTTAAATGAGCAGTGCTACTAAAGAAGCAGGGCATTATGAAGTGGGAGTAAAGTTCACAAAATGCAGTGGGAGAGTTTGAAGAGGGATGGAAGCATTAAACATTTATGCTGGCAATAATCAGGTGAAAGGGTTTGTCTTCCCACGCTGTGGGAAAGATTACATCTCAGAACCACAGGAGAATGGGCAGCATGTTAAGTTTGGATAAGGGAGGAACAATTAATATGTTCTGTCATGAAGAAAAAACATTGGAATTGTGGAGTACTTCCCAGCGTCAGGAAAAGCTTCAAATGTGTTCCTCAATATTATTCACCTTTAGGCGATATCTGCAAAGTGAATTGTCACCTCTGTAATGTTTCTTACTCTGCCTACAGCTAAATAACACGAGTTTTAATCTCAGCAGTTCACACAACCCAAGCTGAGTGGGGCCTGAGCAGTACCTGACTGCTGAAATCCTACACGAGGTGATAATGATGCCTTGGTAGATAGCATCATTTCTAAGGTGTGTATACACTGCACTCATTATGGCAGCTGTAGACACACTTCAAAGTCAGCTTTAAACAATCCTTATGCTGTCAGAAAAGCAGCAGGGACTGTTCACCGTTCAACACCAGACAAAGCTCCCACCCAAGAAGGTGAGTGAATGTTGGGTTAATCCAACGCTGAGCTCCTGCTCCCTGTGACTGCACCCTGGGCTGCCTGCCTTACAGCTAGCTCGGGCTGTCTGAGCTACACAGCAGGCTTAGTACACTTGGGGACTGTAATATCTGCTAATCTCATCTGATTCCAGCCATCTCCAAAACAGGGTGTCTAGTCTAGGCTAGTCATCAAGCCTCCATTTAGTGTCAATGGAAAGGGAGAAGAGTCCAAAGGGCACTACATTGCTCTCTAAGACAAGCATTAACATATGAATCACTCTCTGCAAGGGCCTGTGTCTCTTCATTCACTTCAGAGGAAACCTATAGATCTGATTTTTGGAGAGCTAAAAGCCACCCTCAGCACACAGTGAGCCACAATTGTGCTGAGTAAGCTGGTCTACTGTAAATGAGATTTGTAACAGGGGACCTGAGCAGATACAGGCACTAAGAAGCCCAGTTCTTCATCTGGGTAAGGATTCTGGCGTCCCAAACACACTGCAGCATGAGATCATTACTCAGTTTCTTCCCCTGAAGTTCCAATTAAGTATGATATTCATCCTCATTTCCTCTTCTGCATTCCTTGTCTGGTTAAATCAGCATCTGTGCTTCACGTCTGGGATGACCATGTTTCAGTGGAGAATGAAGTTTACATGGAGAATAAAAATAACTTTTATAAAAACTTTAAACAGAAATTTGGAACAGACAGTAAGCAAGTGCTACCTAAGTACTTCACTGACACTATTCTGATGCAGTGTCTCCCAGATATATTCACCCTGTTCCTCATTTCCCAAACAACTTTGAAAAGTGAAGGGAGATGTATGAGGTGCTACACTGAAGAGTGAGAAAAAAATGCTGATATTAGTAGCTACAAGCTAAATGTATTTCAAAAGTGACAATGTCCAACAGTTGTCCTGGGAGAAAACTATGGAACAAAATGGTCTGTGGAAAGCTACTCTAATGCCTTTTTTAATACCATCTTCCTCCACAGTACCAACATGGAGTAGAGTCACAAAGTTATAAAAAGTCTCTGTCCCTGGAGGTGTTTAAGGAAAGACTGGATGTGGGACTCAGTGCCATGGTCTGGCTGACATGGAGCTGGTTGCTTACAGGCTGGACTTGATGATCTCAGAGGCCTTTCCCAACCTAATTGACTTTGTGGCTCTGTGAAATGGTCACCCCTTTTCCTCTCCTCCTAGTCATGCCCTGTGGAGATACAGAATGAACTCACTTCCACTGTTACTTCATTTGTTTGGTTATAACCCCTTTTCCCCATTTGTATATTAAATGGAGATTACGAGCTATTCAGGGCAAAACTCTCTTATCGTACAGCTCAGCAACACAACTACACAAAGGGGCCATGATTTTATTTGTAGCTTGGAGGGACACTTTGAATACAAACAGCAATAGTTGCAATATGAAAAAATCACTGTGATGGCCGAATTACATGCCAAATGTACTAGGAATAGATTTGCTTGGAAGCAAGTGTTCCCTCTACAATGGGATGGAAACAATCTGTTCTGTTGACAAATACAAACCAAGACTGCATTGCTGTTGGTGAGGACATCTTACAGAATGGTTTTACGCTCAGATTGGTGCATTTGTTTTATATAATCTTGTCACCATAACAGTGAATACATGGTCACTCTGTCACCTCTCTGGGCAGCAGGGTCCTATGGAGAGAGCCCCAACGCTGTCACATAGATTGCTGAGATTTCAGAACTCAGCAGTTCTGAGTTCTTACAGTGCATAGATTCAAGCCATGAGTGAACTAAGTAGGTTTTGCTTTTGACTCACTCTACGCACTACACCAGCAGAAAAAAAAGTCACAATCACCAGGAATTGTCTCACAGTCTGCTTCTCGGACAATGAGATTTTATGCACGAGCCCCTCTCCAGCCACAGTGGAAGAAATAAGAACCAGCTGGTCCTTGGGATGCAGCTACCACCCCAACGGTCCCAGGTCACCCTGTCACAGCAGCATGCATCATAGAACCATAGAAGCATCGAATCATGGAATCATAGAATCATAGGATCATAGAACCATAGAAGCATCGAATCATGGAATCATAGAATCATAGGATCATAGAACCATAGAAGCATCGAATCATGGAATCATAGAATCATAGGATCATAGAACCATAGAATCATAGCATAGTTTGGGTTGGGAGGGACCTTAAAAATCATCTGGTTCCAATGCCCCTGCCATGGGCAGAAAGACTTTCTACTTTCCCAAGTCACTCCAAGCCCCATCCAAACTGGCCTTGAACACTTCCAGGGATGGGGCAGCCACAGATTCTCTCTGTACAGCAACCCGTGCCTGTGCCACACTACTGGTTGAGATATCTGTAAGGAGCCCTTCTCTGTGGGTTGCACACTCATCTCAAAAGTAAACCTAAACCACTGGCATATGCAATGTCTGTCACCTTTGGTGGGGAACGCTTGAATCATTGCATCAGCCTCTTACAACCTCCGGGAACACTCAGAACCTCCAGTCCCCAGCTAGAACAGTTCTGTGAAATTACGCATTTGCAAAAAATAAACCAGCGGTAAATGATGGTGAGTGAAACTCTGTCTTGCCTTTTACACTGCAGTAAGGACCCGGTGTTGTACCACTGGAAACAGAAACACTAAAACTCCTTATTGTGGACCTGGTGACAAGGAAGTCAGGTCCCAGCCTGTAAGTGGACTGTGCTCACACTCAAATACATTAGTGATGGTCACAGAAAAGAACCTAAATCTCTCTAAACCATGGCCCTGCCGAATATTTCTCTGCCTGTACAATCACATTCTGCCTCGTTTCTTACAAAGGAACATTAGAGTGCATGCATTAAGCTCTACAAAGTCATTTATTTAGAGCAACTTCCGAAGCCCGGCCGCCCACTCTGCCTTCCTCTGCTCCCACAGCCACTGGGGTAAATCCGAACCTACACAGCCAGCCTCAGTAGAGATCTGTCACTCTGAAAGGCACCAGAGAGAGCCACAGATTTTCTAACTTCAGTTTGGATGAAACCCCAAGAGTCGCTCATCACTTCTCGGGGTATTTAGCATTGACTTTAATTAAAAACCTCCCCGTGCCAAACCACATGCAGATGCAAACCGACGCCTTCAGCGTCTGCAAACGCATCGCCCGAAAAAGCTGCGCTGCTCCCTTCAGTCTGGGGTAGATGCATGAAGTAGGGACCTGCCTATAAAATTTCCTCTTGTTCTGCAAAGTCTCTCTCTCTCTCTCTGCACTGCCCCAATTTACCACAGTGCAAAAAAAACCCCACAGTCAAACAAATGTATTCTTGGGAAGGAAGGGAGGCTGGTAGAGTGGTTTTTGAAGGCAAGCCAGAGACTATTCGAAACGGGGGACACAAAGAGTGTTTTAACTGCTGTGATAATTCTGCATAAAGAGATGTTAAGGCTCTAGCTCCTTGCTGTAGCATGCCATGTGTCCCTGAATAAAATTACTGCCATGCAGGCTGTTAGCAGAGGAATGCGTAAACAGACAATGTATCCTTGCATCAGTTCCACAAAATGTTGCACAACACAAATGCCTCTCGATGTGTCATTTCCTGCTTGGCCACCAGCCCAGCTCCTGACAGGCAGTCAACAAAAAAAAAAAAAAAAAAAAAAAAAAAAAAAAAAAAAAAAAAAAAAAAAAAAAAAAAAAAAAAAAAAAAAAAAAAAAAAAAAAAAAAAAAAAAAAAAAAAAAAAAAAAAAAAAAAAAAAAAAAAAAAAAAAAATAAAAAATTTTTTACCTGACAGATTTAAAGCTGTTCTACTCCAAAGCACATTCCACTCGCCTCAGACTTATCCCTCCACCCTCTCCGCCTTTGAAAGAAAAGAGGGAGAACTTCCTAAAAACTGTTATGGTTTTAAGTCAAGGAATCTCAAAAATCTCAATCACTTATCTGCGTTTTATAAGCCGGGTCGGCCAAGCAGTAATGTGGGGACT
Source organism: Nicator chloris (assembly GCA_013400495.1). Classification (NCBI taxonomy): domain Eukaryota; kingdom Metazoa; phylum Chordata; class Aves; order Passeriformes; family Pycnonotidae; genus Nicator; species Nicator chloris. Next base: position 158,902 of record WAAE01000952.1, read on the forward strand.
GAGCAGAACCCCTGGCTGGCTCTCGCTGCCTTCCGCAGCGTGCACAGACAGAAAGGCGATGTGATGTTTGCTCATACCTTTCATCACGTGTGCACCTTGCAAGCTGCGGCAGCAGAGAAACGCTCGGGAGCTGAATGAAGCAGAGCAGCTTTCTCCCCCGAAACTCAAAGCTCCAAGATCAGAGCTGCTTTTCCAATCACACTGATAAAGAAAGTCGGGATAGGAGCCTGCCTTTGATTAGAGACAAACTAAAGTCTTTGGAAGTCAGGCAAAATATAAAAATATATAGACTTCTCCTCCCTCATGATTCCCCCGTGACTGGGTTTGTCCCAAAAGCACCCAGGAAGCAGGATGTGCCTCCTATTCTAAAGGTACCGCCATGGAAGGGCAAATCATTATTTCTGTAGTTGTAATGAGGTAAGGGAAGGGCATTAAAGGGGGGCCTAGGTAAAGATCTGAAGATCTGGGTGATTTCTCTGTTCTTTTTTTTTTTTTTTTTCTCCTCCGACTTCCTTTACAGTAATGTCTGGCTTTCTGTTGGTCAGTTATGACCTCATGAAAACTTCTCCGGAAAACTTCTTTCAGCCCTCCCAGCTAGAAGGCAGCTCTGCTGGCTAGGATGTGTGTATGGCAGAGGTTTTATCCTGGATATGAGGAGAGAAAAATATCTGCAAGATTTCCTAATGATTCCCAAAGATCTTATACAACCCTGTCTCTAGACTGCATCACTCAGCGTGCAAAGAACTGTCTCAATCCAGCATAGAAATTGCAACACAGTAGATGTCCCTGGACAGTAATCTAGATAGACTGGAAGAGGTTAGGTAAAATTAAATAAATATTTTCTGAGAAAAAAATCATCAGAAGACCTTTTCTCATTTAGAAACGGGCAGGTTTTTCTAACAGAGCAACCTGACATCACTGTGTCTATTAAAATATTTTCAAATAATAACAGAGAGGCAAGGCAGCAAGCTTCTACAAGCAGACGTTTAATACGACTAAATGGCACTTACATTTAAGAACCCGACTTTCTGAAGTGCTGAGCATCCAAAACACCAACTGGAGTCCCTACATGCCACGACTGTTCAGCACTCCTGAAGTCAGGCTCTAAATGTCTGTGATGTCTGCCATGGCTTTGCTGCTGCTCCTGCTGCTGCTGGGAACCTTGCAGCTTTCGTTTGCTGGAGTCACCTTGCCAACAGAAGGTCAGAGTGCCTTGCCTATAAACAAGCCTTACAAATTCACGATCTAAAGCATGATGTCATGTCTTAAAATGATAAGCTGGCAACAAAGTAAATGACATTTTGTAAAGATGTGCATAATTTTATGTTTACACTCCTTAGAATGAAGGTTCTAATAAGTCATTGGTTGTGTTCCTTTAAAGGGAAATTTTATAACTGAGATGAATCACAACTGCAAAAGATCAAAGTTAAAAAACATCAATGATGCCATGGGGTACTTTTTAATCTTGTAATGAATGATGATCATGTGCTCTTATGAAGTTGCTCCAACTGCCAACGCCAGATGTGTATATTAAGAAAAAAGTTGTTTGTGATGTGACAGCTCTGGTTGAGCTGCCAGAGAGAGGAAAACTAGGATAACATGCTTGAAATGTTGAATTGAAATACAAATCCTTGCAGAGAGGGGCATTATTTGCCGATACATAATTTTTTAAGACAAACACATTTACTATCAGAGCTGCTTCTTGAATTCCTTTTTGCCCCCAAACAGCTACTTTTCTTTATGCAACATAAATGTCAGATACATTCCTTGAACGATTACTACCAAACTAATGTATCTACACAAGTGCAGGGTCTCTAAGAAGGAAGCTTAGTGAAAACTTCAGTGAAACTCCCAGAACTTACTGGAGCTACTTTTTCCCTACAAATTCAAGTTTAATAATGAGTGATTCCACAGATGTGTCAGAATGACTTGAAAGTATAAGATAGCAGGATTCCACCAAAACATTAAAATACAAATGGACATTCAAGCTCAAATTCTACTTTCTTAAAAATAAAAAAGAGGGGCAGGTGGAAAAAGAAAGAAAATAAAAAGATGAAGAAAGACACAATAACTCCACGTAGGCCATAAGAACTCAGTTACTGAGCATTTCCAAGCTCAGCTATTCAAAGACACCAGCAGATGGGTATCACATACAGAGGCCTTTTAGGTCTAAAGTAAAAAATTCCAGCAGAACTAGGTGATCTTGTTAAATTCTATGAACACAGACTAACTTTCAGTCCACTGATAACCAAAATATCCCCATGCCAGCAGGGTCCCTTTCTGTACTGCACAGGGTAATCCACGCTACTGTCCACCCATCACTTTCAAACTCTGCCCTTTCACCACAGAGCAGAGGTTGTGACCTCTGCCAGGAGATTTCCTCTTTTGCAGATGCATCAATACATGGAAGCAGCCTCCAGATGGGAATGGCTAAATGTTATATAATTTATTCCCTGCTTTTTACTCCATGAGTTCAGCTTCCCCAGTGTCGTCCAAGTAAGTTACATGGAGCACCAGCTGCAAGTGAAAATTAAAAATGGGAACTGACTCACAGAGGGAAGACAGAACAAAAATCCCCCTGCAGTAACATCAGGACACCTCAGCTGTGAGCAGGTAGCACCACAAGCATGTACCTAATGAAATGTATCCAGAGTTATTTGCTTTTTCTTAGCTGTTCTTCAAGGTGAAACTCTACAGCCTGGACAGTTCTTACAGGGAGCATTTCAGTTCCCACCTCAGTGTAAGAGGAGGTGAGTCTGCAGCGTGTATTGGCACGAGAAACACTCAACTGCATGAATTCTGTCTACATCTTTCTCCTTCTGTTTTTGTGGTATTTTAAACAAAACACCATGAAAGCTCCTTGAAGGTCGCGTTTGTATGTGCAGATCAAAGGCAAAATAATTATTTGAGATGCTTCCATTATAGGGATTCTTTTAATGTGGTTATTCATCAAATAATTCTTAATCTCTAAGTGTAATTTAAATAACGCTATACCTGGCTAATCCAATCAATTTAGAGTCATTTCGAGTTAGATTAAGAAAAAACTCCAGAATTAGCTCATCAGTGTTACCCGTGTGATGCGAGACTGGTTACCAGCTAAATGTGCTAGACAGAGAGACAGCCAGATAAATCCTGATGGATTAACCAGACTTGACTGTATCTAAAAATAAGTGCTACCCATAAAACTGCTAGAACATGACAAAACACAATTGTCATAAAAGTACAGCCATTGCAAAATAGATAAATCATGGCAAATAGATTCTTAGTGAGCTTGCATAGTTACGAGATAAACGTGCTGAGTGAAAATCTGCTGGACTATGTTTTAAAAACTGTATTTTCTGTGTACAAATAAGAAACAAAGACGGTGCTGTTGATATACTGGTTTTTTTTTTATCTTTCTTTGGCCCCTGGGGATCTACAATGAGTCCATAGCTGAAAACCAACTTCAGGTTTGATGAGATTAACCAGGTGCATTAATTATCTGATGGCAAAAGAATTTAAGGGCAAACAAGAAGTCACTATATTATATGTTTCCTCTCTATGCTAGGACTGATCCTGAAAGATCAAGCTCTGGTTTTGTTCTAAACGTCTTCAGTTGGAAGCTTACAGGAGTTCAGGGAATGCAGCACATTGCAGGATTGTATCTACTGTGTCTAAATCAGATTATATATAAATACAGTGGGTTTAGTTCTCATTTACACTGGCAGATAATGTATCAAGACCTTGATGTGAATGAGAATCAGGTTTGGGATTGCCCAAATTCAGCCAAGCGTTTAAGTGAGTGTTTAATGCAAGTATGTGTGTGGTCCAATAGACTCCAAATTAGGCATGCGCTCACATATTTTGCTGAGCAAAAACCAGTGTTTGACAAAGATATACATATTTCATTTACAGGTCTCTGCTAAACAAAATTAAGCAGGAATAAGAACAAAAAAGAAGAATATAATACTCACTTCTTGGCTCCCTTGGCCCATCCACTGTAACCTTTATAGCTCTGTGGTATGTAGCGACTTGGGGGGGATTTGTCAGGACAGTTATTGTCAAAGTAAAGCTCTTCCCTACAAAGGGAAAAAACAACAAGGAATGAGTGATTACAACATGAAAACAGTCACATGCATGTTCAGTAAAGAATCAGTTTAAAATTATTCCCTGTCGTTACCACAATCGTGAAAATTAAAAACATAACTGACCATAGGAGTTTTCCTCCCCTTCAGTTTTACTCGATGTCAAGAATACGTCCATGTGTTGACAATCTAAATGTTTCTTATTTAATAATGGGTCATCATACAATGACAGAACAAAAGTGATTCACTGCTGAGGACAAGCCAAATTCTTTGCTGCATTGAAAGTGGTGTAAATCCAAAGCAAGTCAGATAATTTAAAAATTTACTCCAGTTTCGCAGCTGTGTGACAGAGAGCAGAATGTGACCACATGTTATTTACTTCACACAGTTTTATCATTTCATTTGTTTGACTTGACTACAATAAGATGAGGAAAGAATATATTTTCCTCCTGGGAGATGTTTTAAGGGGGAGTCAGTGTCTCTGTCCTTCATATGCCAGGGCTAATATGATGATATCATTTTTATGGAACACGCCTTTTTTCCCTACACATATTCCATCTATGAAATAGCAAGAAAGCCCCCAACTTTCCCGTGAGGGTGAGAAATGTCTGTGTGCACGTACTTTGCTATCGTCAGTCTGCATTGTTTGGTTTGTTTTTTTTTTACTTTTCAAAGCTCGAATTCAGGCAGAGATTGCACAAGACCATCCACAGCCTTCAGCTGAATGAAAACGTTAAAAAGAAATAAATAAAAGGAGCTGCCTGCATCTGAGCACACATTCTCACAGGCGCTGGCCCCCGTTTGGGAGACTCACTGACAGTTGTAATCTGTTAGATATGCAACGGTTACTCATGTCAGATAGTCAAAACTGAAAACTGTTTCAAGACAGGAAAAGGTGGGCGTACAACAGTGACTCAATAAAACAGTCAGCAATCTTTGGCCTTCATGCTCATTTAAGCTGCTACTTTACCAGACACTTAAAGCTCTTTTTTTTTTTTTCCCCTCCTCCCTGGGTGTATTTGTGCATTTTTGCTGTTAGGGCTTTTCCTCTTGCTGAACTCTGAAGGCATTCAATCAAGGCACAAATCTTAAACAATATGTAACAGCACAAACTTAATGCAGTTTTTTCAGGCCTAATATAGAACAGCTTATATATAAGGCATAATACAGAACAGAGCTTTGGCTGTCAAATCTAGTAATTGGTCTTTCTTTCTGGTCCAAGTCATATATCCCGAAAACCTGCCTGAGACATGCATCATTTATTATCAGGAGTGCAACTTCAAACTGTCTTGGCTATAATTTTCATGAACTAGAATGTGACATGGTTTTTTTTTTAAGGAAATATAACTGTCATTTAGAGTAAAATGATTTTCCAGGTGAAGCTGCACTCCAGCTGTGCCCAGCTCTCTGGGAGATGCAGGTTAGAGGGAAGGTCAGGACCCTGGCAAATAGAATTATAGAATGGTTTGGGTTGGAAGGGACCTTAAAAATCATCTTGTTCCAACTCCCCTGCCATAGATAGGGACAGCTTCCACTAGACAAAGTCTCTCTAAGCCCCATCCAACCTGGCTTTAAACACTTTCAGGGATGCAGCATCCACAGCTTCTCTGGGCAACCCGTGCCAGTGAGTCACCACCCTCACTATTTCTTCCTAATATCCAATCTAAACCTGCCCTCTATCAGTTTAAGCATGCAAAAATCTCAGGATGCCGAGTTCTGTCCCAGTGGCATGGCTGAAGGTGGCTTTTCCCATTTTCACTGGGAAAAGGATTACTTCCTAAATCATCACAGGAGCAGAGTTAGGTGTATTTAGGATGTCCAGTCTGTCCAGCCCTGCCCAGCTGCTGTCCCAGAGGTGAACTGTGTGCCCTGCCAGCACAGAGTGTGGGCAGCCTTCACACACACAGCAGCAGCCCTACAGTGCCTCCACACTGCTTGTTTAGGGCTGAGAAGTGTCTGTGCCTTTCATCCCTCTCCAAAGATGAATTCAGACCACTGCACAAATATATATAGTTCTCCAGGCTCAGGTTCTCTCCTTTCTTTGGCACCAGCTTATCATGTCAAAAAGTTCTGACTATTAAATTGTATGCTGATGACATTCAGATCACAGTAACCCCTAGATGATCAGTAGAATACTACTGGTAACAGATACTAAAGGGGCTTTTCCACACAGCTTTGAATGAAGAATTTGTCCTTCCACGCTATTGTTCTCTTTATACATCAAATCCCTATAAATGTCTATTATGACAAAAAAAAAAAAATCAACAAAATATACTATTTGTAAGAACCTGCAAAATTGTTCTGTCGAAAAGCACTGCAATATTTTCTACACTAAATATATCTCAACAGAATATAGTGGCCAGAAAAAATGCATTCCTAAATAAAAAGAGCCACATTTGGACCTAGACAGTGAGAATTTCTGAACTGTCACCTCTCAGCCAGCCTGAACTGAAGAGTAAGCAACTAATTTGAGAGAGAAACTGGTTTTGTTCCCTAACTGGAATTTTAAAAACCAAAGTGTGGATGAAGTAGCCCTGACGAAGCCCCCTCACACTCCACAAACCACAGAGCCCTTCATTGTGGGGAGCTGCACGGCCCTGCCAGGGCACTCCAGAGCTTTCAAGAGATGATTTACATATTACAGGATTAAGAATGAAATACATTTTTAAGGTCCCCTGTTTCAGTGATGCTGATGCCTTCCACAGCTATTTCACAGCTATCCCTCCTCAGCTACAAAATCCTTTAATGCACTTTTTATCACCTTTCTTTATTGCCTTTAGTCATTTCAACTATCCACTTTCAGAGGCTACAGACTAATTGTAGCTCTCTTTTATTAAATTCCCCAGCCAAGCAGTCATCTGGCACTATTGCTTCAGTGTGTCTAAACTGTGCATTCTTTGTTATTCACACATGTGAGCCGAGCTGACACAGAGGAGGACGAGATGGACATATGCTGAAGCACAAGGCAAACCCCAGAAAGGAGCTTGAAAGGAGACTCGGCAGCCTGTGTGTGCGTGTTGCATATTTTTTCAGTTAGATGCTAATGTGATTAAAGTATCGGGACACAACAAAATTAAGGTTATGATCCTTTGCTTATTGAAGACAGGAATTCTTTCTTCTTTGCGCTGTAGATGGGGCTTGTAACACTGAGCTGCCACCTGAAAACCACATACAAACAACTGCTGCATTCGCATCAAACACTCCGGTTACTTACTCTTATGAATTCAAAAAAGGTGCTTAAGAGAAATTATGCAAACAGAAACGTGAAGCTTCTGTCAGGCAAACAAAATGAATATGTATAAAAATCGGGTTTATCCATTGAGCCATGGGAAGCAAGTAAAAACGTGGGAGAGGAGGTGAAGTGGTAAGTTGATGATTCAGACTTCACAATCAAATTTAGAGATACGGAGATCAAAGCACGAGCTGCTTAGAAAGATGTAAATCTCAAGTCAGGAACAGGTGTGGATTAGTTTCTTGCCACCGAAAAATGATTTCTTTATTAGTTTATTTTTTCCTCTTCTACTTCAGGACGTGTATTTACTGATATTTGTCTATGTGAGGAGCTTTCTCACTTCTGTTTGCAACTACTGATTTCTTTGCCTGCTATTTTAAGCAGAGTTCTAAAAATCTATCATTAATGATAACTTTTTCTCCTTCTCTCCTCTCTCTCTCTCCCCCTCTCTGTTCTAAGTCTGGAAGACAAGTCTGGACCAATTTCTCCATCCTGCCTCTGGCAGGAGAATGCAGCATTTCAGATCCTCCACCGAGTCCCGGCTGCTTCAAAGGAAAAGCCCTACTTTCTTCCGTTAAGATCATAAGAAATATAGGGGGAGGGGGTCAGCTCTGTTTGGACATAATTACACTTCATCAAAAGAAGCTTTCTTCATCTTCCATGCGTGAAAAGTCTGCAAGCAGTTAAGTCTGTCTTTTTTCTTCCTCTTTTTTTTTTTAACTTTTTTTTTTTTTTAAATATAAAAATTGCTATTTGGGAAACTAGCCAAAACTCAGAAAGCCAATATAGTAAAACAGTGCACACCCTTTGTTTTTCTTTGAAGTCTCTTAAATAAATATGTTGAGGGTTTGAAAAGTATACTATCACTTTTCCATAGATTCTACCCAGATTGATCAGAGAAAAAGTCTATTCCAAGTCTGCTAGATAAAAATATAAATTAAACTACTGGAACCAAATTTTAGGAGCTCTGTGTTTGTGTCTCTATCTGTATCTACTGAGGCTTTAGGCCATCTATTTCACTTACTATGCTTTAATAAAAAGTATATATCAGAGGTTTGAAATTAAATCCTCAGATCAGAGGTAGTGCATCACATTTCAGTCCTTTTTCAGCACTAAAGGCTGATACACTACTGAACTTCTACTGTAAGGCAGCAGTAGTGATGGAGCCAGAGAACTTTCAAACCTAATCCATCAGCAGAATAACAATGCAAACTGATTATTTAAAGAAAAGAAGACAAATGGAAGAGATAGGAAACACCTTATTCACAGGGAGAATAAACTCCATATTTGTGTTGTATTACTGTTGGTAAAATTATTCTTCCTTTGAAGTTATTCTCTATTATTAATACTTTTTAAGTTCTAAAATGATAAAGAGAATTTTTGGCTAGGTAATTATAGAATAGTCACTCAAGTCACGCTTATGGACTCACTTTCACAAAGCACTTGTAAAAATGTGCTAATTGATTTGGACTATCTAGGCCTCTGTCATATGTTTAATTATTTTCGGACAAAAACTCTTTCCTTCTGTAAGATGAACTCTACCTGCTTTCTAAAGAACATTACAGTAAAATTTGCCTTATTGCTAACTTCCCAGCACAATTATTCTGCTGCTTTTACTTTGTTTTTCCCCATGCAGGGCTAATTTAGGAAAAAAGTGAATAATTACTTCAAATATATAAAAGAAAAAAATATATAGGTTGAATCAATGACTGATACAACACCACTCTGAAGACTCCTGCAACAAGAACTGCAGTACCAGCTTCCTTTGAGCTATCCTTTCAATCATTACCTGAAGTCTGAAAGCTGCTGTGCGACACTTGAAAAGGAATTCTTGCAAATTTGCAAGAATTACAAAAGCTTTCTATAAGTGCAGTGCAGTTTTCAGATTATAGGAAACTCAAAGACCTGGAAGACAATGACAGCACTCTACATCTTTAAAAAAAAAAAAAAAAATTGAAAGTTACCCTATCATTTAAAGTAAATGTTAAATTCAGTTCATGCTCAAGCATACCAGTAATTCATAAAAAGTCAACCAGCTTACTAAAAAGGAAAGTGGGGGTGATTTTCACAGGTTATCAACAGTTTGGTTTAAAGGGCAGAGAAGCCACTAGCAAGCTTTCACCCAACAGCTGTTAAGCCTTGAAAGATTTAAGTCCCTAAAGAATACAACCTATAGAACATGTGATATGCAAAATCCCCCTAATTACAGGTCTTCTACAACAACTTCAGAAGTGGGTCTGCTGCTAAAGGGAATTCTCCACCTCTCACTGCCATGGCCTGAAATACACTCCCCTGACTGTGCATAATCTGGATCACAGATATTCCCTTTTCCTTCCACCCTTCCTGTGCGATTCAAACAGGGAAGCAGGTACTCCCTGAACCATTTTTCAGAACCTCTGTCTGATAAAAAGCTACAGACTCCTAACTTGCTTTGTACAAATGCTGAAGTTTGACAATGAAATCTGTGTACATTACTCCAAAAAAAAATAAAAGACTGACAACCTGAACAACGTGCTCTAGTGGAAGGTGTTCCTGCTTATGGCAAGGGGTTAGGATGAGACGAGCTTTAAGGCCCCTTACAAACCAAACTTTTCCATGATTCTGTGAACAGTGGATTTATGGGTTAATCAATATTTCATTGCGAGGTAAGTTTGACATCTAGGTATCTTTTTTCACATCATTACAAACACGTAAAAGGTAGCGGCCTACCTCTTCCACTTCTGCCCACAAATCGTAAGTCATTAAATCTGGCCACCTGGTTCTTCATCACGGCAGAAGCGTTTCGCAGCTCTGCGGAGTAGTTCTCGTCGTTTCCAGCCATGACGGTCACCACCGTCCCATCGGGCACTTCTCCTAAGGCCACCACCTGTAAAAACGGGGAGAGTCACAACTGGAGAAGCCACACTTTGGCGCTGTGTGCTCGCCTCCCAGCTCTGCAGGCTGCCACGTGAAGAAGCTCTGTGGTGAGGAGTCTGGTACTCGCTGTGCACAGAACAAAGTGCCACATCAAACACAGAAACATCGTGTGTTGTCTCCGTTTCTCAGAGCTTCTTCATTGCTGCATTTCTTCAGAAACGCTCAACCTCCTGATGTTGAGTGCATGCTTTAATGCTTTCTGAAGGACAACTTTGTTCTTAGCAAGCAGGGAGCAGTGAGAGCACAAGAGAGAAGGCTTGTATCTGTAAATTATGCACAGGAAAGCATTTAAAATGGAAAGCTAGAAATTAGTATTAGCAGCCTTATCACCCAGATTCATTTCTCTTCTGGTTGTACACATCACCCTGACCCCTGAGCTCCTTAGACTTCAAGCCAGAGAGATCTGTGCATCCACCCATCCCAGGACTGGCACTCGGGCCTCCAGCAGGGAAAGCTCTACGCCCAACACGCTCTACAATGGAGCACTTTATGGCTGGAATTCAAACTCCTCATGTGCAATATAAAACAAAGCTGTATTTCCTTGAAGGCATGTAAATTTTCAGAGTGCTTGCAAGAGTCGCATGTGGTTAGTGCTGATACCTCCCTCAAATTCCAGGATGGGTGAACAGAAGATATCAAAGTATTTCATTTTTCCTTACGTTCCAGCTACCTGATAGTCTCCCTTTCATGCTTCAGTGGTTGTGCAGTGCTCCAACATCTGATTAAATAAATGTCATGGAGCAGACAGCTTCTGATTTGAAAACACCAGGAATACCTACAGTGTTAGTGCTCTGTGGCTTCTCAAAGCAAAAATAAAGTTCAACAGGAATGCTAAGTTATTAGGAAGAAAATATACACACAGGGCAAAAATGTCCACAAAAGTATTAATAAAATAACCTCCTTTTCCCCGGTTGGCTAATTCTGATGCTGAAAATAAATTTATAACAAGAAGAGATTCAGAAATATTGCATGGCTGAGCCAGAACTTGAAAAAATATCTTAGGCTACAAAGTCTCTCCCCTTGCGGTTACTACCAATTTACACGGTCAGATATGAGTTTTTATATTATTCAGAGTAATTTATTCTGTCTCCTGAAATATATATTACATTTTGTCATATGACCTTCCTGAAATGTCTTATCCATAAATGATCCTGGCTGAAACTAATAATTACAGGTTGCAGATGATATTAATTCAGTGGAAAGAATGAGGAGTTCTGGATATATAGGGAGACCATTATGTGGTCCAGTGAACTGTACAATATTCCTCTAAAACAATAAAAAGGAATTACAATCATATAGAAATAGGCTATATTACTGAAAACTATAGCTTATTTTATTTAAAAGAAATGTTGAAGAGAAAGAAGCAAGTGAAGCTTAAACGCTGTTTGAAAAGAGTTTACCTGCTTTTCTTTTTTTTGCATAAAACACCAGGTAATACCACCCAAAACTGAACGCTATGTTTTGCCACAAACTACTGTGAGGTCTTCATGTATCTAACAAAGATTTTACTTTAAAGTCATATGAAAGTCCCTGAGCATAAAAACAGAGGAACCATCCTTGTGGCTAAGATCTGAGGTCCCAATAACTCTTTGCCAGCAACCAGGGTCTGGCAGCAACCAGGTCTGACGGCTTCAAAGCCAGGTGTAAGGAATAAAAAATAATAATCAAAGAACAAATAATAATCTGGTGAACAGATTACAGAGCTGACTCTAACCATTAACAAATGGATACTAGCTTAAACTGTGAAGCATGAGGCTTGAGACTACTTATAAACCACTCCCTTCCTAGTCTGCAACAGACCACGTTATCTCTGGACAGTCTTGTCGTGCCCATCAGCATCCCAGGGAGTTGCAACCTACGCCTTTTATATCTCACAAAACAACAACAAAAAATCACACTAACTCCAGAAATGCAAAGCACCTGAGAGCACAGCAGGAAACACAAGGCTGCCAAGGGCCTGGGAAGAGGGAACGAGGTGCTTGAAGCCTCAGCTCGCTTCACCAGGTACCTGCAGAACATCAGGCAGTGCCATCACAGCCCTGTCTCAGTCCCAAACCCAGGTACAACTTATAACACTTGGCAGAAGGGAGCAAAATCCTTTAAAAGGCTTCCCTCTGTCCTCTGTTGCTTTTCAGAGGTTTCCTTCCTTCCCTTTCCACTCGATGTCAGTTCAATTTTTCAGCTTAGCCATCAGCTCAGAGCTGCACGTGCCACTGCTGTCGCTGAGCGATCGTAACAAATCAAGAGCTGCATCATTACTGAGAAGCCTTGGATGCAGTATCAGTGTTCGTCTCCTTCAGAGAGGACCAAAGGACAAGACAAACTGAAATCAGAGACTAAAATAAAAACTTTGGCTCATAAAATAAAGCCCTATAACATGGGAAGCTCCCCTGGCACGCAAAAGGAGTAAAAGGCTTATTCTTTTCTTACTTTGATACTGTCCTGCCACAAAACAGTCTAAGAATATTGCACATCTACATAGAAGTGCTGGGTAGAAAAAAGCTTTGCAAAACACGTTTGAAACCTGGAAAAGTACCCGTCATTTTGAGAATTTTCAAAAGTAATTGTACATACTGATAGACTGTTGGCATAAACTCTGATTTGGCAATTTTATGCCATGTATCAACACAAAATTAATTACATATTCTTAGAAAGAGGATTCTAAATGCACTGTGAAATGAGAAAGGACTGTATTAAAAATTAAAGATTAGAAGTAGCCACAGTACACATTCCTTACCTATTTTTTAATACTCAGTATCTCTACTATTTCAAAATCTTTATTTTCCATGTTAAGCTCCCTACACATTTTGATGATTAAAAGTAGATTTTGCTCTTTTTTTTTTCTTTCAACTAGAGCTCAAAAAGGTACATGAATCCCCAAAATAAAACCAAACCAATTCTTATGAGTTGAAAATAACTATGTGTTTTTTGCATAACACAATTCTGGTTAGGCAACCTGTTTGCCCAGTTTCGGTCCAGTGGGGTTTGAACTGGACAAAGTATGTAGCCTGAAGATGGAAATTACAAGCACAAAGCAAAACTCCTATACAACAGCAGGTACTCAAACTTTCTGCAGAGTAAAACGTTTGTCTGAAAAAAATAACAAAATAGCCAACACTAGTGCACATGCTAACTAGTTCCTCTCAAACATTGATATCTGCCACTTCAAAGCTTCTTGCAAAACACTGAATTCAAACAGCCTCTGAATGTAAAATCTACTGTATTGAGAATGCTTTTCCTAGACATTGCCAAAAGAGCATCTGATACTATTAAAAATATTTCAGTGTCCTGTAACTTAAAACAGAATAACTGATTCGTGCTACTTTTTGTTTCAAATCTACATCTGGGCTGACAATTTATACAGCAGGTTTCAGCTTGAAGCTATTTAAAACAGCTGAGTTATAAACTCCGAAAATTGGGGTTTGGAGGGAAATGCTGACAGACCCTGAACTACTGTGGTGCTACTGGGGAAATGTTTTAGGCTCCACATCCCATTTTTTCCCTTGCCTTTAGGTCCACTAAGACTCTCTGCTGCTATTAACATCATACAGAAGTCACTTCTAACCTCTAACGTGGCAATCTGGGTCTTTATGACTTGCAGTAAAAACTCACACAGAGGGGCCAAATTCTGATGACTCAACTCAAATAAAGTACTGCTGGCTACTGAGATTAAAAAGTGAATATGATTTGGCCTTGGGTGCACAATATCCATTTATTTTATACTGAATATTGATAACTAGAGCTGTATTAACAATAATTCATCTAATACTCTTCCCCACAAAACCAGTCTGCATTAACAATCTTCTTAGTGAGCACACGACAGGGATTCCCTCCCCAGTGTGTGCAAATATTAATACTTAAAATTCAAACCTAATGCTAAGCCAACACTATTTCAAAAAATTATAATCAAACCCAGCACTGTTTATAACATACTTCCTCTCCTGCATATGATTTATATATGTTTTTTTAAATTAAAACAGTGCTATATCCAGCGTACGTTTTCGCTCGAGATCTCTGCGAGAGAATTATGGCACACTTAACACACCACTCAAAACATTATCATCAACATATTATTTATTGCCAATAAAACTTCACAAAGTGTGTTGTCTGTGAGCTATTTAATTTTCAAGTTATTGTTTAGCTGAGATTTCTATAGCTCAAATCTGTCTCTTTTTTCCCTTTCAGTGCTGATTCCCATTCTGTTGTAACACAATCAAGTGTTTCACTGTATGATACATGCAGCTCCTTTGGTCTGAAACTACTGGGCAGCTGCATGCAAGTTGCATTTGAAAAATGAAATTGATTTTTTTTTAAATGGTCAAAAGTATTGCAAGAGAGTTTTAAATTAATTTACAGGTAAAGAAGGGCATATATAATTTTGGCATATTTTAAAAAGTGCATATTGCATATGAAAACACAGCTGCACCCACAGCAGTGATGGGGCAACGTGTGACTCTGATGCATCTGAAAATCGGTCAGATCTGCACCTCCATGTCAGCAATCAAACACAGGACCCACATATAAAACACATATAAATACATACATATGAACACAGAAAGATTGGGGAACATGTAATCCTTTGTCTACCTTTTGATCACATGTAAGCATTCTTATTGTAATAATATTTTAAATACTTTAATATTTCGTTTAGATCTTTCCCTTATTCTAATGAGATGCGACCGCATCCTTTGAATTGCTGTGAGGTAGGAGAAGGCTCAGACACCTCAAATGAGAACAGCAACATGAACACGATAATGCAACAGCTCCTGCGTCCCTGCTTTAAACTGTAACACCAACTTAATCTAGCGCTCAATTAAATTATAATCACAATTCTCTGAAAGCTCCTCCTCCTTATCCCGCTGCCCCTCTGAATCAGAATCACTGTGATCCACATGTAGAGAGCCTCTGAGTGCTACACCAAGCCATGAAGTCAAAAGACATCCTATTTTCCTGCCATTTCTGCTCAGTCCAACCATCGTGTCCTGCACAAGCGGGCCCTGTGCAAAGGGTTCCTCCCGCATTTCCAGCCTCTCCAAACTGTTCCCACACACCCGAGCACTTCAGCCAAGCCTCACTCGCACACCCGTAACATCTTCAAAGCACACCTCCATCGTTATCACCACTCACTTTACCAGGGGCTCATTTAACCACTTTTACTATTTCTCCCCGGACAAACGGCCATGATAACACGGCTGGCAGTCAGGAAACACAAGAAAAAGGCGATGTTCTGGAACGCGCTGGGTGAGACTGCTTCCAAACTTTTCTGTCTTTTCAGGGATTTCAGGTGTGTTATTGCTCACAGGAAAGTGTGGGCATGTTGAGACCCTCGCAGGGCCCCCCCACCTCACTCTGACCCATGCCTTGCTCAGGAAGGCACTTGGGGACACCCCAGCCGTTGCCCTCTCCCTACCAAAAGCCACGGGAAGGAAAACTCCAGGGGGAACACTTGGAAATATTGCTAGAGGAGGAAAAGGGCTTGCTTTAAAGCACGCAATTATTGTTGTTATTATTACAGGTTTTTTTTTCTAAAATCGTTTCCTCTCATTAGCGCGCCGTGGGGATGGAGACAGAAAATTAAAAGCAGCATCCCCAGTGCAGAGCGGGGTGGGATTTATTATGGAAATGTGCGACCGTGCCAAGGAGAGCGTGTCTGGGCAGCCACTTCCTCGGTTGTCCACCAGGAGAAGGGAAGGGGCCCCGTGTCCCCCTCCTCCAGGTGCTCTGTGTCCCCCTTTCCCAGCCCCATCTCTGCCCGGGCTGTTGGAGGCACAGCCCCGATCCCACTCTGCCACTCCTGCCTGATCCTCGGACTCCAGCCACCCCCCGCACGCTTCAGGGCCACCCCAAATCCTCCAGTCCCACTCCCCGGAGCCGAGAGGAGGAAGGGGCACCCCCGTGGGTCAGGGACTAGTTTCTCGAGGTGCAGGGGTGCCCCACTGAGCTCCGGCCGAGGGCTGAATCCCTCCTTCCCCAGGGAGGGAAAGCAGGTTTCTACAAAAAAAAAAAAAAAAAAAAAGCAAGCCCATGGAGCAGGGGGTGTCTCCCGGGGGTGTTGAGGGGGACACAGGGTGTCCCTGTACTGCGGGGGGGGACACGCCGGCAGTGCCCCGCGGGCATGGAGATAACGGGATGGCTCCGGGGATGCTGGCCGTGCAGGGGGGACGGGCAAAGCATGGGGGCACCGGGGGCACAGCAAGGGTGAGGGGGGCAGAACTGGCTCACGGGGGGCACAGGAAGCGCAGCAGGTCGTGGGGCACGGCAGCCACTGCAGGACCGGGAGAGGGGGTGAGAGGCACTGCGGGGGCTGCACTCCGAGACATCGCGGGACGGGGGCACAGGAGCCACAGCAGGACGGTGACAGCATACAGAAGCCACTACAAGTCTTGAACGCTTTGGGGGGGGGGGGGGGGGGGGGGGCGAGGGGGGGGGGGGGGGGGGGGGGGCGGGAATACAGGAGTCATTGCAGGACTGGGGAGTCAGAGAAGACCCCTGGGCCGTGGGGGCACAGGAGGTGTTGCAGGACAGGGGTGCCTTGCAAGGCTGGGGGCGTGAAGGGGCCACAGGAGGCACTGCAGCCCGGGGACTACCGGAGACATTGCAGGGGTGGGGGGGTCGGGCGGACACAGCAACCCCTGCGGCCCGCTGGGGCACTGAGATGCTGCAGGAGGGGGGGAGAGAGGGCACAGTAGTCCCTGCCGGCCGGGGGAGGACACAAAAGTCCCCGCGGGCCGGGGGACACAGAAGGCACTGAAGGACGGGGCTGCGGGGTGGAATTGCGGGACACACACAGAGAAATCCCTCCGGGCCGGAGAGCACAGAAGCTCCTGCAGGTCGAGGATAACCGGAGACACTGCAGGCCGGGCGGGGGGGGGAGAGCACAGAAGCTGCTGCGGGAGGAAGGGCAGGGGGCGCGGGGGGAGCATCCCGGGCCGCAGCGGCTGCGGGAGGGGGTGTCTCACCTTGAACGCCACCGGGAGGGTCTTGTTGCAGCGCCAGTGCGAGGGCAGGACGGAGCAGAGGAAGTTGGGGCTGTCGGTGCGGACCAGCTCGGCGGGGTGGTCAGCGATGATCTCCACCATGGTGCGGTTATCGTGGGGGCGCAGCCGGGGCACGGCGGCCGCCGCGTCCTGTTGCTGCTGCTGCTGCTGCTGCTGCTGCTGGGCTACCACCACCGGGCTGACCTCGCTCATCTTGCCGGGCTGCAGGCTGCTGGAGGGGGGGCTGAACCTCCGGCTGGTGCTGGGATCTACGGGAATACGCATCACAACAGCCACAAGTTAGCGAAGTGGCCGGGGG